>VOCN01041087.1:0-31166 GCA_007922305.1 Dermatemys mawii
AACCCTCCCAGGCTTCACCGTTTTGTGGTAAAATCTCACACTCCATTCTGCATTAACACTTGTTTCATTTATGTAGGTGAGACAGGAATTTAGCTCAAGGGTTCTCCCTTCTAGGGACCCAACCCATCAGTATCTGTGTTTATCGATTGTGTTGGGTCCAATGTTCTGGAGTCAGAGCAGGGACAGGTTTAGCTCAGTATCATTTTTGGATCATCCATTTAATCTTCCATGGCCTCACTGGGTCTCCATGAGGAGAATTCCCCTCTAACATGAGCTGCGATAGTTTGGGCCTGATGGTCTGATTGTCAGTAAACCACAGAACACGTTTACTCTCATGGTTGGGATCCAGACCCAGGGATCTGAGTTGTAATTCTGGATGGGTGGAGAATTTTGATGCCGTCTCACCTTTAGCAGCTCGACAACTGGTTGCTGACACTTCTCCTCTATCTCTGTGATCAGCTGCTGCAGAGAGGAGCTTTGCTGGGAGAGTTTGGTGACATTTTCCCTTAGTCTCTGCAGAGTCTCCCTCTCCTCCTCCTCCAGGCTCTGCAGAAGCAGCTGCTCCTCCTCTCTCAGCAGCATGTGCAGTTTGTTAAATTCACCTGCGATCATCTCTCTCCTGTTCTTCACGTTCCCCTTGGGATAGAAAAATAGGAAAGGCACCGAGAAAACGTGAGTCAGATGTTGAGTTCCACGGACTGGGCCTCTATCCATGAACAGGGGATATTAGATCAGTATCAGGTTTGTAAGGAGATTTACTTCTTGGAGAAACGTACCCTAAAGGTTTTTTTTTTAGTTCAGAGTTAATATGGCCAGTTCCACAGCGGGGTTGTCTAGGGTTCTTTGTATGTTATCGTGGGTGGCATGGGATGGACACAGCGGAGTGGGGGGAAATTGAGGGAACAAGAGAGATTTACAGGGGGCTGCATAAGGCGTCCGTAGAGAGATTTGGATGCCCAGTGCTGAGCACTCATACACCCAGAGGAGCCGTCACAGCAGGATGTGGGCGATGCTCCTTCTTTGACAACCTGCTCCCAGGGCTCCCAAGTTCAGGACCTAGGGCTGGTGCTAATAGTCCTTTGGGTGCCAGCTTGGGGCTCACATAGGTGTTGAGTACTCAGGGCACTGTCAGGGCTGGCTTTGAGTGCCCCATGCCCATGTGCCCAGTGTCCAGCCAATGTCTTCCTCACACCCCTCATGCTTTCTGCTGGGATTTCACTGTAAAAGGCAGATGAAGCGGAACAGACATTTTGTCCCAGGGGTTCATCACCTGCCTACAGACCTGCCCAGGTAAAGTCACAGTAACAGTAGCAGGTGACTGGGATCAAGTGGCCACATGATGGCAACAGAGGCTGTGAGGTGGCTGAGCGCTGTCTGGCTTTGCACTGACTTGCCCCTGGCTCTGCTCACTCAGGGAGTGTCCACACTGCAATGAAGGAGTGAAGGCAGCATGTGAAGACACACTCCAGCTGGCTCAAGTGCTGCTAGCTGTGAAGTTGCAACAGCGGGGGCTGTATACACCCACCCAGGCCCTCGGGTATTACTCAGTCACTAGTCTGCAGCTGGCTGTTGGGGCCATGGAGATGCACCCTAGGGGCAGATTGTCCACAGAGCTCCACACCCACAACTGGGTTCGAAGATCAGAAGAGCTCAGCTCTCAGCACGACCTCAGCCCAGCCAGCTGAGTGAATCTGAACCTCACCCCTGGGGTAAATCCTCCTCCCAGCTCCTGTGTCTGGCCCAGGCACTGGGCAGATGCACTGCAAAGACTGTGTGGGAGGAGGATCCTTGTGTCCTCCAGGCTGCAGAGACACTGTGGAGCTATTTCATGGAGGCCCCTGAATCCCGCTGGCTGCAGCAGCCTCTACAGCAGCCCCACCTCCAGGAGGGAAACAGGATCTGTGTCATAGTCAAACACTGCACCCACTATTGAGATTTGCCCCATGAGAGAGCATTGGGGTGAGTTTGCACCAACTCACTAGGGCCAGGAACTGTCCTTCCTCTGCCGCGTATAAGAGCTGCAGTGCTGAGACCCCCACCAGAGACACATCCTGATCCTGCTGGCACCAAGCCTGTGTCACGGAGCAAGCAACCAGAGCATGTTCACACCCTCGTCCTAGAGCTTCACAGCTCCTTCATCCCTGGGAGCGTTGCAGGGGGAAGGGCTCAGGGAGGAATAAACCCAGACACCCACCCGCCACTCGGTGGTTTTCTTCTTCTCTTTAGACGTCAGCGCCAGGGCCTCCTCCAACTTCTTCCTCAGAGGGCCCAGGGCTCCCTGGAGTTTCTCCTGCAGGAACATCATGTGCGATAAACAGTCATTAATCTGCCTGTCCAATTGGTGGAGAGTATCATAGAATATCAGGGTTGGAAGGGACCTCAGGAGGTAACTAGTCCAACCCCCTGCTCAAAGCAGGACCAATCTCCAACTAAATCATCCCAGCCAGGGCTTTGTCAAGCCTGACCTTAAAAACCTCTAAGGAAGGAGATTCCACCACCTCCATAGGTAACCCATTTCAGTGCTTCACCACTCTCCTAGTGAAATAGTGTTTTCTAACATCCAACCTAGACCTCCCCCACTGAAACCCGAGACCATTATTCCTTGTTCTGTCATTTGCTACTTCTGAGAACAGTTTAGATCCATCCTCTTTGGAACCCCCTTTCAGGCAGGTGAAAGCAGCTCTCAAATCCCCCCTAAATAATCCCAGTTCCCTCAGTCTCTCCTCATAAGTCATGTGCTCCAGGCCCCTAATCATTTTTGTTGCCCTCCTCTGGACACTTTCAATTTTTCCACATTCTTCTTGTAGTGTGGGGCTCAGAACTGTGCACAGGACTCCAGTTGAGGCCTCACCAATGTTGAATAGAGGGGAATCATCATGTCCATCGATCTGCTGTCAGTGCTCCTACTTATACAGCCCAAAATGCTGTTAGCCGTCTTGGCAACATGGGCACACTGTTGACTCATATCCAGCTTCTTGTCCACTGTAACCCCTAGGTCTTTTTCTGCAGAACTGCTGCCTAGCCATTCTGTCCCTAGTCTGTAGCAGTGCATGGGATTCTTTCATCCTAAGTGCAGGACTCTGCACTTGTCCTTGTTGAACCTCATCAGATTTCTTCTGGCCGAATCCTCTAATTTGTCCAGGTCTGTATCCTATCCCTACCCTCCAGCATATCTACTGTTCCTCCCAGTTTAGTGTCATCTGCAAACTTGCTGAGGGTGCAGTCCACGCCATCCTCCAGATCATTGATGAAGATATTGAACAGAACTGGCCCAGGACCTATCCTTGGTGCATTCCACTTGATACCGGCTGCCATCTAGACATGGACCCATTGATCACAACCCATTGAGCCCGATGATCTAGCCAGCTTTCTATCCATGTTATAGTCCATTCATTCTGCCCACGATTCTTGCTGGCAAGAATACTGTGGGAGACCATATCAGAAGCTTTGCTAAGGTCAAGAAATAACACATCCACTGCTTTTCCCTCATCCGCAGAGCCAGTTATCTCATTGTAGAAGGCTATTAGGTTAGTCAGGTATGACTTGCCCTTGGTGAATCCATGCTGACTGCTCCTGATCACTTTCCTCTCCTCAAAGTATTTCAGAATTTATTCCTTCAGGATCTGCTCCATGGTTATTCCAGGGACTGAGGTGAGGCTGACTGGCCTGTAGTTCCCTGGCTCTTCCTTCTTCCCTTTTTTAAAGATGGGCACTATATTAGCCTTTTCCCAGTCATCTCCTCCTCCATGAGTTTTCAAAGATAATGGCCAATGGCTCTGTAATCACATCTGCCAACTCCTTTAGCACCCTCGGATGCAGCGCATCCGGCCCCATGGACTTGTGCTTGTCCAGATTTTCTAAATAGTCCTGAACCACTTCTTTCTCCACAGAGGGCTGGTCACCTCCTCCCCATACTGTGCTGCCCAGTGCAGTAGTCTGGAAGCTGACCTTGTTCATGAAGACAGAGAGGAAAAAAAACATTGAATACATTTGCTTTTTCCACATCCTCTGTCACGATGTTGCCTCCCCCATTCAGTAAGGGGATAACACTTTCCCTGACCTTCTTCTTGTTGCTAACATACCTGTAGAAACCCTTCTTGTGACTCTTAACATCCCTTGCTAACTGCAACTCCAAGTGTGATTTCACCTTCCTGATTTCACTCCTGCATGCCTCAGTAATATTTTTATACTCCTGCCTGGCAATTTGTCCAAGTTTTCACTTCTTGTATGCTTCTTTTTTGTGTTTAAGATCAGCAAGGATTTCACTGTTAAGCCAAGCTGGTCGAACAGCCATATTTACTATTTTTTCTACACATCGGGATGGTTTGTTCCTGCAACCTCAATAAGGATTCTTTAAAATACAGCCAGCTCTCCTGGACTCATTTCCCCTTCATGTTATTCTCCCAGGGGATTCTGCCCATCAGTTCCCTGAGGGAGTCAAAGTCTGCTTTTCTGAACTCCAGGGTCCGTATTCTGCTGCTCTCCTTTCTTCCCTGTGTCAGGATCCTGAACTCAACCATCTCATGGTCACTGCCTCCCAGGTTCCCATCTACTTTTGCTTCCCCTACTAATTCTTCACTGTTTGTGAGCAGCAAGTCAAGAAGAGCTCTGTCCCTGGTTGATTCCTACAGCACTTGCACCAGGAAATTGTCCTCTACACTTTCTAAAAACTTCCTGGATTGTCTGTGTACTGCTGTATTGCTCTCCCAGCAGATATCAGAGTGATTGAAGTCTCCCATGAGTACCACGGCTTGTGATCTAGTAACTTCGGTTAGTTGCTTGAAGAAAGTCTCGTTCACTTCATCCCCTGGTCTGGTGGTCTATAGCAGACTCCCACTACGATATCACCCTTGTTGCTCACACTTCTAAACTTAATCCAGAGACTCTCGGGTTTTTCTGCAGTTTCATACCGGAGCTCTGAGCAGTCATACTGTTCTCTTACATACAACACAACTCCTCCACCTTTTCTGCCCTGCCTGTCCTTCCTGAACAGTTTATATCCATCCATGACAGTACTCCAGTCATGTGAGTTATCCCACCAAGTCTCTGTTATTCCAATCACATCATAGTTCCTTGACTGTGCCAGGACTTCCAGTTCCCCCTGTTTGTTTCCCAGGCTTTTTGCATTTGTGTATAGGCACTTAAGATAACTCGCTGGTCATCCTTCTTTCTCCGTATGGGGCAGGAGTCCTCCCCTCTAGCGCTCTCCTGCTTGTACTTCCTCCTGGTCTCCCACTTCCCCACTTACCTCAGGGCTTTGGTCTCTTTCCTCCGGTGAACCTAATTTAAAGTCCTCCTCACTAGGTTAGCCAGCCTACTTGCAAAGATGCTCTTCCCTCTCCTCGTTAGGTGGAGCCCATCTCTGCCTAGCACTCCTCCTTCTTGGAACACCGTCCCATGGTCAAAGCATCCAAAGCCCTCTCTCCGATACCACCTGCATAGCCATTCATTGACTTCCACGATTCAACAGTCTCTACCTGGGCCTTTTCCTTCCACAAGGAGGATGGACAAGAACACCACATGTGCCTCAAACTCCTTTATCCTTCTTCCTAGAGCCACATAGTCTGCAGTGATCCACTCGAGGTCATTCTTGGCAGTATCATTGGTTCCTGTACTCCATAGATATCATCCTTTCATACACACGCAGTAAAATAGCCTGGAGGGAGGCAGCAGACTTGGGTCTGCCGGCCCCAAAGGCAGCGAGGCAGCAGAGATGCCAGGCTCAGGCCATGGTTACACTGGCACTTTATAGCGCTATAAAGCCCCCACGAGCGCTATAACCTACTCCCCGTCCACACTGGCAAGGCACTAATAGCGCTATAACTGCTGAGTTATAGCGCTATTATAAATCCACCTCCTCATGGGGAATAAGGGCTGTAGCGCAGCTGCTGTAGCGCTACAGCAAGAATGTGGACACCCACTGCGCTACAAGTAATCTCTGGAGATGCCTAGAGCCATTTAAGGCAATTGACGTCTCTTCCCTTTGTTTTGAACTCGGCTGGAGGAATGCGGAAGTACCTCTTTAGAGTTTCTTTCTTAACTCGGCAGATAAGCAATGCAAATGTTTAAGGAGGGAGCCTGTGTGAAAACAAAGCCCTCTGTGAACGGAGGCTCACTGACAGGCTTTCAGAAAAACGGAAAAACCACTGTCTCTCTCCCTCCGCATACACACAACGCATCCCCTCACCCCCCTCGTTTAAAAAGCATGTTGCACCCAGCTGAATGCTGGGATACCTGCCCTAATGCGCTGCTCTTAATGCCGCATTAAGTGCCCCAAATGTGGCCATGCTATACCGCAGGAGCATCTGAGTGTGGACATACAATAGCACTATACATATTACTGTATAAGGGGACCGCTATAACCTATAGCGCTATAATCTTGTAAGTGTAACCATACCCTTAGAGTGAGGATGCTCTACATCATGCAGACACTCAGGACTTCACAAAGCCTGTGCTTAAGCTGGTTTCCCACCCCTGAGCACAGCCCAGAGGGGAAACAGCTGGGACTTTTCTGAAAGATCCCTCCTGCCGGTGAGAGCGAGGAGCTTAGTATGATGCGTCACTGCACTGTGCCCGAGGCCCGGCCAGGAACAAGATCCACACAGTGATCTCCTCTGTCCAGGCTCCCATGTGGCCTCCCTCTGGCAGCAGCCGAGCACCTGTGCCAGGGCAGTGCCAGTAACTGTGCAGGGTGAAGCCGTGATGTGGCTGGAGGTCAGTGAGGACCAGGCAACACACTTGGTCTGGGGGGAATGTGCCCCCCATAATTATAACAGCTCCAGAGCTGTAATAACCCAGGGCTCTTCCCCTTTGATTCATTCACACAGCACAGCAATGTGCTTCTGCCCCGTCAGCCCTGCTCTGTACAACACCCAGGGCAGCCCCCCAGAACCTCCTCCAGAGATCTCCCCATTTCACTCTCTCTCTCTTTTCTCTGGGCCCTCGAGTTCTCTCTTCCTCTCTGCCCAAGGGCCCAGGCTGCTGCTGCAGCTGCTGCAGAGAGCTCCTGGGGTGCTGCCTGGCTGATACCCCTGCGGTGCCGCTACAGGGAAGCAGGGAATGATGGAGCCAGTGAGAGACAGGAGGAGAAGCAGCCTTAGCACCCAACAAAACAGCTTCATCAATGAGCAGGGATCAGACTCCGTGAGAGGGCAGAGGGACAAAGGTGGCTGGATTCTTTGAAGCTCCACCCACAAAATAAGCTCCGCCCATGTGTGTCACCCAAAGGAGACAGCATGGTCTGTTCACAGGAGACGGTGCAATGTTCAATTAGGGTGACGTTGCTGATTGGCTCCAAAGGACTCCTTGGGCCCAGCTCCCCACATTGGGCTAGAATATGCCCCTCGGCTCTCTGGGCCTGGTCCTTCTTTACTGGGGAAAAAAATAAGAGATGGCATCTCCTAAACATCACCCACCTGTGGCACCAGAAGGAGGTGGTGCTGGGCTGTACGTGGTGCTGGGCTGTAATTCTCCCTCTCGGCTCTCACAAGGTCAATGACATTGTTAACAATGATGATATTTAAAGGATCATCCCCAGACACCTGAGCCCACCCCTCACTGAGGGACTGGGGCAGTTCACACCTCTCCAAGCTGCTGTGCCCAGCTTTCTGCATCTCTACATGTGGGTCAGTTTTGAGGTTTTCTTCACAACCAGAACAGTGGGAGAGTCAGTTTAACACAAAGTGAAAGCTCAGATCCTGGAGAACAAGACAGTCACAGAGAACAGCCAGAACTTCCTGGCTGTTTCTGAGCTCTGTCAGTGAGTACAGAGGCTTGGGCCTGGTCTTATCGTAACACTTAAGTCACCCTGGCTACTTTGCTGCAGTGCTGTAGCTGTGCTGCTGAAGCACCTATAGCGTAGACATGGCCTGGGAGTTCTTGGGGCAGAGAAGCAGCTGAGTGGATGAGGGACTTGGAGAAGAAATTTCGGACAGTTCAGACCAAACTGCGATTGTCAGTGAGTCTGGTCCCTGTGGGGAGGGAATACAGGCCATTTCCTCCATTCCTTCTGCAGCCCATGTCTTCCCCTGTCTCCTGGGGTGAGGGCAGGGAACCGCAGCAGCGTCTCCTCCCCAACCTCCCACTCCCCAGTGCAGACACAACCCTAGATGAGATGGGAGCAATAACATGTTTCTTTAATGTGGTTCCAGAACCACATTGTCCCAACCACACTGTCAAAATCCAGCTGGGTTAGAGCACAGATGGCTCTATGTTTATCAGACAATTTTAATATTATGGTGTGTGTGACAGGTTGGGTCACAGAAATTTCCTCAGGACTGCCACTAGATTTCCTTGGATACCACTGAGAACAAACCCCCACTACCAGAAAAGGGTTCCCACCACTCCCATCTCGCTCAGCTGGACACACCAGTCGGCTCCAGCACAGAAGAGGTTGCCCCCTGACAGTTCACACAAATTGAGATTCACTCAGCCCAGGGGCTTCTCAGTTAACAGGGACTTTCCCAACACCCAGTGTTCAATCTTCGTGGGAGCCTAAACCCCAAATAAATCAAGTTTACTCTGTATAAAGCTTACACAAGGCAAATTCATAAATTGTCCGCCCTCTATAACACAGAAAGAGAGATGCACAGCTGTTTGCTCCTCCAGCTATTAATCACTTACTTTGGGTTTATTAATAAACAAAAGTGAATTTATTAACTATAAAAAGTAGGATTTAAATGGTTTCAAGAAATAACAGACAGATCAAGGTAAGTTACTAAGTAAAATAAATCAAAATATTTCAAGACTACCTTAATACACTGGGGATCTAGTTACAGGTAATATCTCACCCTCAAAGATGTTCCAATAAGCATACGTCACAGGCTGGAGTCTTTCCTAGCCTGGGCCCAATCCTTTCCCTTGGTACAGTCATTATTAGTTCCAGCTTACATCTCTGCTGATAAACAGGGGTTTTCTCCTATCTGGCAGACTCTTGAGTCAGCTGAAAACACAATGGAGGGGCTTCCAGGGCCTTTTATATCATCCCTTTTGTGGGCAGAAACCCCTCTGTTCTTCTGTGCAAAATTACAGCAGCAACCAAGGAAAAAATGAGTGGGTGCTCAGCAGCCCTGTGATCAGCTCCTCCCCACTTCCTCCAAGTGCCCCCTACCCATTGTGGATCAGTTACAGAGAAGGGTGCAGGAGGCATTGGGGGGAGAGGGAAGAGCACGCTTGGGTGACAGGGGAGAATAGGGCAGGAAGAGGTGGGGTGGGGGTGTGGTCTTGGGGGAAGGGATGGAGTGGGGGCGGGGTCTGTGCAGAGCAGAGCGTGAGCAGCTTTGGGGAAATGAGGAGGGCGGTGCCTGTGTTTTCTACACTCACACTCTGCTTTAGAGGGGTAGTATTGCCTCTCAGAGGCGCGCAGGGTGGGGTGTGATTTAACCAGGTTACTGGGTTGGGGCTCAAGCTGGTTCTGTTGTGTTGCTGAAGAGGAACCTCTAGATATTGAACCCGGCCCTTCTTGCTTCCCACTCCACCTGGCAGACGGGTCTCAGGTGCGCAAAGACCCATCAGCCCTGTTCTCTCTATCAGGCATTGAAACTTGCAGTGTTGGGGCAAAAAATCTAGATTTTTTTCCATTATCCACAACCCCCAGTGCTCACCCCTCTGACAGCCAGGCCCCTTTCATTTAGGTGCCTAACCTTAAGCAGCCAGGTGTGAAAGATTGTCCTTGGACTGAGAGGACAATAAACCTGGTGTCCTTAGGTGCTTAATAAGCAAAATGAACAACATTTCCTACCTTGTACTCCTGGGCAGCCTCCTCCATGGGAACCACCGTGTGAGATTTGTGCTCCCGGGATTTCTCACACACCCAGCAAATAGTTTCTCCATCCTCCTCACAGAAGAGTTGGAGACGTTCCTCGTGTCTCTCACACAACTTCTCCTTTTGTCCTTTTCCTTGTTTTTATTCCAGCTGTTTGATCTTTTGTAGGATGTTGTTCAGCTGGGTGTTGGGTTTGAACTCCCCTTTCTGGACCTGGGCTCTGCACTGGGGACAGGTCAGGGGTGTCCCCGTTCTCCTCTCACAGTACTGGGTGATGCAGGCTCGGCAGAAGTTGTGCCCACACGCTATCGTCACCGGCTCTGTCAGATACCCCAGACAGATGGAGCAAATAGCGTCATCTTCTATGTCCCCTGCTGTAGAGGCCATCACAGCTGTGACTGTTCTCTCTGCTGTTTGCAGGCAGCCAGCAGCCCAACTAACCACACACGCAGGCAAACCAAAAGGAAAAGGAAAAAAATCAACAGCAAGCAGCCTTACAAAGCTTCGTTCAGCAGATTGTGAAACTGGCAGCCAATCGCGCACTCTGACAGGATATTCTATTCCCCTCCATCCCCAAGAAAAAGGTAGAAGCCACAGCCCCGAAAAGCCCCCAAACAAGCAAGTTAAAGAAAGGAATAGGCAATTATGTACAGAAAGAAACCTAACTAGACTTACTGGGAGCAGAGGGGATAAAAGTTACCACAGGGGGATGAGCCATCTGCAGTGGTTGCCAAAATAGGACATGTGGCAGAGAGGCTGGGGTTCCTTGCTGGCCCATCTCAACACCCCTCTCCCGTAGGGCTGTGCTGTTAAAGCACATTGCTGTATATGTCTTTGTTACATAAAATAATTTATTGTCACTTTATATGGCTCTGACTTGCTGTTCCCATGGCCTGACAGTTACTGTTTCCTATAAGCCACTGTAAATGCAACTTCACTCTATTTTAGTTATTTATTTTTAATTCCTTTTTCAAAGCAGTGTTTCGATTACTCCTGTTTTCCTTAGCACGCCTTGGTTAACACTGTGCATGGATATCATTGTGCTGTTTTCTGTACAGTTTTAATAATAAATAATCACAGAAAATAATAATTGACGCTATAGGTTGAACCTGCCTAACCCGGACTTCCCTAGTCTGGCAGCACCCCTGGTCCAGCATCACTGGTGACCTAGTGGTATAAAAGAGACCACAGGGTCCCATGCTGCGCATTTTTCAGCAAAACACAGCTTTTTTCAACAAAACAGTAGGGGTGTACACACTGCAATGTGACTTTTGGTGACAAAACTGTCTTGTTTTGGCAACAAAATAAAACCATCTCGACAAGAGATAAGGACTTTTTGCAACAAAGTTTTAGCAACAAACTGTCAGTGTAGACACCGTGCTTGGTTTTGTCATGGTAAATGGCCTCCAAGAGGTGTCCCACAATGCCCATCCTGATCACTCTGGCCAGCAGTTCAAACTCCGCTGCCCTGCAGCCAGGTGAACCATCCACCTCTCCCGCTTCAAAGGCCCAGCAATTTTTGAAATTCCATTTCCTGTTTGATCAGCATGGAGAGCTCACATCACATCTTCCCAGCTGACCATGGAGGCTCCATCTGGCAAACATTCTCATGCTTGGACCAGTGTGGAACTGGATCTGCTCAGTATATGGGGAGAGAAGGCTGTCCAGTCCCAGTTCCTCTGTAGCTGTAGGAACTTTGATACCTGTGGGCATATTTCTCGTGGCTTGTGTGAAAAGGGCTACGATCAGGACACGGTACAGTGCAGAGCGAAGATAAAGGAGCTGAGGCAGCCGTACTAGAAGGCAAGGGAGGAAAATGGTCGCTCCAGTGCTGTGCTGAAGACCTGCAGCTTCTATAAGAAGCTGGACGCTATCCTCAGCGGCAACCCCACCTCCACCACAGAGCCCTGTGGATTCTTTGGTGACACAGGAGGTGGCGGAAAGTGGACCTAATCTAGAGGATGAAGTTGTGGACAAGGAGGTGGAGGACGACATGGAGCCCACAGTGGAGTTGCCGGGTGGGGTGGTAAGTCAGGAACTCTTCTCCATTCCAGAGGTGTGTAGCCAGTCCCATCCGTCCTTCTCTGGCAAGCAAGAACCTGGAGAGGAGATCCGGTAAGTGATTTTTTTTTTAGTTCCTGCTGCTTAGGTTTATGACGTCCAGATTTGTGTAGCGCGGAAGTGGTTGGAGGGATAGAAATGTAGAAGACGAGTCTCCTGAACAGCAGAACAGGGTGTTGATGCACAGCGAGGTCTCACGGGAATCCTCCATGGAGATCTCTAGGAAACTTCCCTGGAGGTACGCGGCAATTCTCTGCCAAAGGTTCCTGGGCAGAGCTGCTTTTTTCCTTCCCGCATTGTAGGAATGTTTCCCATGGCACTCAGCAACCACTTGTGCAGGGACCCAAGGGGCACACGGGCGACCAGCAGAGGGACTGGGTGTCAAACTGCACACATGCAATAGATGAACTCTTGAACCGTTGCTTACCCTCAGGAGTGACCCTGCTTCAGTGACCCCCACCCGTGGAAAATGGGGGAAGAATTTACAATATTGTCTCTAGTCAGCTGCACTGTGACCTTGAATCACCACCATCGCTCCTTACCCCAGTCTGAACATACACACACACACACACACACACACCAGGCTAAGCTCACAATGCATAGGGTGTTCGCTGAGATGTAAAAAGAGGTGTAGTTTGCTATAATCATTCAGTGCTGTACGTGAACTAACAGTGATGTTTCTGTGTATTGTTTCTTGTGTTTCTGCAGGTGTGGCCTTCAGGGGAACAGCAAATGACAGAGTCACAATGAAAACGTAGGGTGTGTTATAAGACCAATAAAAAACCGGTTTAAAAATAAATAATTATTTTGAGGGGAATGACATTCCCAGTGAATTACAGGAACCAGAGTCAGGCAACCAGAACAGCAGAGAAGACAAACTTGTGAACAGCTGTGAGGCCATATGCAGACTTGTCCCTGTTATGGAAACTAACAGGGAATTCTTGCAACTGCCAAAAACACAAATGAAAATTATGATTTGGTTCAGGATGGTGTGTGTGTGTGTGTGTGTGTGTGTACTCATGGGGGGAAGTGTGTGTGTGTGCACATTGTGGGGGTGTGGGAGTGGTGTGAGCGGGTCATTACAGACTAGCCCAAAACTGACCCGTATCTCTGGAGGGTCTGGAAAGACAGTGGGAGCCCCATGGCCCAGCTGTTCACACCCAGCAGCCAACACCCAAAAGGAGGGAGATTTCCCCCTGCACCCCATGGCAGGGAGAGAGGCAGAGGAAAGGCCCCAACTGGAGAACAAAGGGGAAAGGTGTCAGGTTGCTGGGGAAAACCCTTTGGGAGAGAGGTCTGGTCTACAGAGCTGTATCGTTTTAACTACATTGCTCAGGGGTGTGAGAAATCCACCCCCTAGGTGGCATAGTTATACCAGTGTGATTGGGGTCCCAGGGAACCATACTGGAGTTACTCAATTAGGGTGAATTACAAAGAATGGGGCAGACAATCCCCAAATCTGGTGGATATCCCAATACTTAGATGTACTAAACCAGCACAAAACAACTTCCATATTACCTTACTGGTTACCCAAAGGCCAACAACACAGTTCCCTTAAAACAACCCAGCCTTTGGCCTCCACCCAGACACCCACGTCAAATATGATGCAGATCACTGAAAATCTTATTCATCATATAAGGAAGTTCTACCAATCCCTAAGGATTGGACACATCACTGCCAGGTTAATGAATATTTCAGATCTTAACCAAATACATGCTTACAGCCAATTCTTATTAACTAAATTAACTTTATTAAAAGGAAAAGAGAGAGAGAGTATTGGTTAAAAGATCAGTATACATACAGACATGAAGATCAGTATACATACAGACATGAGTACAGTTCTGAGATCAGATTCATAGTAGAGATGGTGACCCTTGTAGCTGCAAAGAGTTCTTTCAGAATTACTCCATAGGTCCATTACATTAGTCCAATGTCCATATTCAGGGTGATCCAGATGGGTGTGGAGATCTCAGTCTTTTGACTTAAGCTTCCCCTGCATGAAGCATCAAGCAGATCTGAGATAACAAGGATCAGAATCCCAGACATTCTTATACAGTTCCAGGCCTTCTTTGACGGCTTGGATTCCTCAGGGGAACAGCAGGCAGTGACAGAGACTTTGAACTAGACCTATTTCCTAAGCGTCACTGGTAATTAGCAATACAGATTAATATAAGACAATGCCCATTTTCCACCATTCGCAGGTGATTTGCTAAACACTTCAAAGAGAGATGAATACAGTATGGACAGGAACCATTTGGTTACATTGTTAAGCTCTAACAATATATATGTAAACAAACAAAACCACAAACATTATCTACCAGTACGTCCTTAAAGACTGAATTTGGGTAATTTATCCTGCAGGATGCTTCACCCTTTCTGACCATGTGTCACAACTGGCCTAACAGCTAGTGTATTCAGTGTCTAACCTCCTAGTGTAGACAGTGCCTAACCCCCTAGCGTAGACAGTGCAGAACTGTCGGGAAGAAACAGACGGAGACAGCTTGCGGAAGGAGGCGACCTGGGAAAGTCCCAGCTTGCCGCTTTTATTAAGTACAAACGTGCTGTAAGGCGTATATGACAGTGATAAATAGGCTTGTTTACTTCATTGTGATAGGTGGTGAAAGAAGAGCTCTCCTCATGGCTACCTCGTGGACAGCTAGAGGGACAAACGTGCCTGTGATTTTCCAGTGCTTAAACTTACTACTAGACCTTGAGAGATAACAAGGGTTCAGAAGTTTATAGAGCGTGGTTTGCCAGCGCTCAAGGCCTTCATCTCCCCCTTTGTTTTTCTCAAGTACATATGGTTATAATATTGCTGATGCTATGGACAATTTTGCAAGCGGGGATTTGATGGGGGAGGGATAAAGGCCCATAGAGCGTGGTTTGCCAGCGCTCGAGCTTTCATCCCTTCCTTCAGGTTTTTATTTATAACGGTAATGTTTCTGATTCCATGGACAGCCCCGCAAGCAGAGATTAATCAGAGAGGGGATGCACTGGACAGTGCAGCATAGGAAAATCAACAGCGCCAATGCCAACAGTCCATACGTAATGAATGCATGTAACCATCCCCATCCGGGGAACAGAGATGCTAGCCAATCCCACCAACTGGCAAAGGGGTCTGGATCGACACGAATTTGTGCGGTGAGGTTTTTAATAACATCAATTTGATTTTCTATAGCGTGGGAATGGTCGGAGATATTAAAGCAACACATATCATTTACCTTTTCACATCCAAAATGATGCAGTAGCAGAAGATAGTCTATAGCAGCACGGTTCTGAAGAACCCCATGGCGGAGTTCAACCTGTTCCCCATTAAGTAAGGCAATAGCGGTGGAAGTAGCATTAAGAGCTTTAACTGCAGCACAGGCAAGTTTGTTAATATTTAGGCTATTGCCTGTAGCCAATCCTGGGATTCCTACCAGGGAAAGGGCTAATGCCACAGACTCTGTTTTCGAGAACAAGTGAACCTCAGAATCACAAGAGGCATCCAGAGCGACAGAACGAGAGGTACGGGGGTGGAGTGGAGTCTTTGGGGGTAATACCACGGCCAAACGACTAAGACAGCATAGCGTGCCATCTGAAATATTGGCGGGGATGTAATTGAATGTTAACCCTTCACATGTCCAGAACCACCCCAGAGGGAGCTTAATGTGTTTATATAGGTAGGAGACATTGACTGAGTGAGAACAATTTAGGCTTTCCCCACCGAACCTTTTACAACTTATTAAAGTACAATTTGTCATTCGGGCACATGAGATATTTGTACTGGCTACATAGGGAGTACGTAATTGTAGAGTCTGCTTGGGTTGAGAGGTGGATTGTTCCCCCCAATTATGATAGCCCTTATAGCCCAGATTTCGTATGGTAGTGTTGGGTCTCAGACTTTGAAAGAACCATGTTGCACTTTCAACCTCAGAAGCCTCATGACATATAGGGATGAGGCACGTACCTAAAATTTGTCCCACCGCCACCTGTTGAGAGAGACAAAAACTGGTTTGGTTAATCGAGAGGGCTAAAAGGCCCCAAACATTATCTGTTAAGGGTGACGGGGGGGGAAGGGCTAAAGATCGTCAGGATCAAAACGATTAACACCACACAAGAATTGGCTGAGAGGCAAGAAATCACTGCAAAAACATAGTTCTCAGGGGTTTTCTCAAGTTGTTGACTCTCCATCACTCTCTCGGCTTGTTGTGCCAGACTCTTTATCTGTCCCCATGTCACCGGGGGGTTGCACTGCCCCCGGTGCCGGGCAGTGATCACCTTGGTGATCGGCGGCGTGATGTGGAGATTGAAATCTGGAATTGGGTTCGAGGTTTCTCGATGCCATGCCCTGCTCGAGCGGATTCTGGGGTAGTTGCTGATGCACGTAGGGGCGGACACAGTGAGCTGGAACCCACACTGGGCCGGCTGGGGTGGAAACTGCAGCGTAACCTCGGCCCCAGGTGATGAGGGGTACTGGATCGCTCCAGGTACGGCTTGGGAGCAGCTGATAAGTCACAAGCGGTGCCGGCAGAATTTCTGTTTGGCGAAAATGTTTCTGTGTACGAGACAAAAACTGAGAGCCGTCGTTAGACAAATTTAAATGGTTAAGCGTGAACAAAACGGAGGCAAGCCATTCTTCTTTATCGGGTAAGGAGGAGGGAATTCCCCCTTTTTGCTTTTGACGATTGAGGGCCACTTTAAGAGTGCGATTTGCCCGTTCAACAATGGCTTGGCCGCGGGAATTATAAGGGATACCAAACGTATGAGTGATATTCCATCGGGTACAAAATTCAGCAAAAGTGGTAGAGCAATACGCGGGACCATTATTAGTTTTTAAAGAATTAGGAACGCCCATGACAGCGAAACAGCGAATACAATGATTAATAACATGCTTTGCTTTTTCACCCTTTTGTGGTGTAACCCACAAATAACCGGAGAACGTATCAACGGAGACATGTAGGAAGCGCCAGGGGGCGAAGGGAGGGAAAGAAGTAACATCCATTTGCCAAAGTTGGTTGGCACCTAACCCGCGGGGGTTGACGCCCGTTGGGGGAAAAGAGGAATGCTGTGAGCATTGGGGACATTGTTGAACGATGGCGCGGGCGTCTGAGAGTGGGATGGAAAATTGTTGCGAGAGAGCTTTGGCGTTTTGATGGTGGAGTTCATGACTTGCAATTGGGGAAAGAGAGCAAGGGTACAATGACCGGGAGGCTGCATCAGCACGGGCATTGCCTTCGGTAAGAAAGCCGGGAAGAGGTTGATGGCTGCGTATATGGGCAATGAAAAAACAATGCGTTCGAGCGTGAAGGACGGCCTGAAGTGAAAGAAACAGCTGGAAAAGAGCAGATTCTATGACAGGGGAAACATAGCTTCCCGAAATGCAGGAGGTGACGTTGGCTACATAAAGACTGTCCGTAATGATATTCAGGGGCTGGGAGGGAAAAAGGACAAAAGCAAGAAGGACAGCGGCTAACTCAGCTCTTTGAGGTGAGGAAAAGGTAGCAGTGACCTTCACATTCCAGCGATCAGAATACCAAGAGACAACGCCATGGGAGGGACCGCCGTCAGTGAAAACTGTAAGCGCATCTGGGAGAGGCTGCAGGGAGAGGAGGGGAAGAAGCTGGACAGGCATCCGCTGAACAAAATACAAACGGGGATCAGCGTAAGAATGATAGGAAACTGATCCAGTATAGCCTGCCAGAGCAAGTTGGAGAGCATCCGAAAAAGCAGTGGCTGCAGCATATTTTTTGAGGGGGTGTGGGACAACAATATTGACTGGATCGAGTGCCATAAGGGCTTTTTTCCTTATAACAAAAACCGGTGTGTTGTACGGGCTAGTAGAGGGTTCAAGGTGACCAGCGGTCAGTTGGTCCTGTACTAAATGGCGCAGGGCGGTCAATTTTTCTATGGGGAGCGGCCATTGTTCGACCCAAACTATCTGATGTGGCTTCCAGGTGAGGGGCAGGGCGGTAGGTTGAGTCATGGCGCATTCAAGGTGGCACCTACTTGCGCCAGAAAGTCCCTGCCCCAAAGATTGAGGTGAATCGGGAGGATGCAGGGACGAATTTGAGCTACTTGGCGATTTTCCTCTGGGTCCCAAACGGGGAGCCAATGAGTACTACGACTAGAGGATTGGCTCCCTCCCACTCCCCATACCGTGGGGGCAACCTCAGAGGGCCATGCAGGGTCCCAATATTTCTGGGCAATGACAGAGAGGTCTGCCCCTGTGTCAAGGAGCCCCTCAAGAAGCTTACCGTTTATTTGATACTTTCGTAGTGGCTTCCCCTGTTGTATCTGCTGTGAAAGAGCGGCGATTTGAGGATGGAGGAATGATGCTACGGGTTCGAAAGATTTCGTGGACCCGAAGCCTCCACGGCGAATAGCCGAAGAGGGCTGATTAGGAGGTAGGAAAGGGAGAATCAGTAACTGCGCCCATGTATCACCTTTAGTTAAGGTGAGGGGCAGCTGGCCCCACATCTGGACATAAATGATTCCGGTGTAATCGGAGTCAATGACGCCGGGGATGACCATGATGGCGTGCTTATGGGCAGATGAACGGGGTAGGACTATGCCAACCGTTCCTTCCGGCAAGGGGCCGGTAAGTTGGCTCGGCATCAACAAGACTTCCCCTAGAAGAGTGGCTTGCATATCCATAGTATTGATCAAATCAATGCCAGCGCTACCTTTGGTAGCAGGCGAAGGGAACTTGTGGGTGACCCCTATCTTTATTCCTGGGCCCGGGGGGGGGCCCGTCGGGAAGTTTTCCGGAGGGGGGTTTGATCGGCACTGATTGGCCCAATGGAACCCCTTGTTGCAGCGAGGACACTTTTTCGTGGGGCGCTGATTAAGACGCTGCCCTGTCACAGCATGCGCCCCTCCCCCCGGAGCCCTGCACTCATGGCGAAAATGACCTGGCTTCTTGCAGTTAAAGCAAGTACCGAGAGGCTTCCCTCCGGCCCGCAAGGCGCCTGCCAGCATGGCCATGGCATGGGTCTGAGTACCTACTTCCGCGCAGGCCTGAATCATGTCCGCTATGGTGTACTGCGCTCGATGAATCACGGACTGGAGGACCTTTTTGCAGTCTGCATTAGCTTGTTCCGCGGACAAACGCCGCAAAAGCTCAGTCTGAGCCTCAGGGTTATCAATCTGGCGAGCTATTGCCTCTTTAAGTCTGTCTACGAATTGATGAAAGGGCTCAGAAGGAGTTTGGCGGATGCTGGTAAAGGACGCTAAGGGCTTCCCTGAGACAGGGACGCGGCGAAAGGCGCGCTGGATACACATGGCTGTTCTGCGAAAGGAATCGGGGGGCAGTTGCATTTGTTCTTCCCCGGTGGAAAACTGACCTGCCCCATAAATTTGATCGGGAATGTTGTCGGGGGTGGAAATGGCTATGGCCGCTGCGCGGAATTCACTATCCCACACAACATACTGTGCGGGAGAAAGAATCATGCGGAAGAGTTGTTTCCAATCCGCGGGGGTCATTTGATGCCCATTGCTTATCCCCTCGATCAACCCTTCTGTATATGTCGAGCGCAGGCCCGACTCCCTCACTGACCTATTAAGTTCTCTAATGACGGAATAGGGCAGGGGAGTATAGGTAACTGTGTTTTCCCCATTCTGGTTTACCCCATATGTTACAGGAGCAAGAACTGGGGGCTCGCCTGCCCATTCCTCCAAAAGAGGGCTGTGGGCAGACTGAAAGGCTTGCTGAAGAGCGCTCTGGACCAAGCCCAGACGCGGCTGGGTGTGTTCCAAGGGTTGTTTCTCTATCGCAGCCAAAGGAGGGGAAAGAGAAAAAGGATCGGAGAGCGGCTTTAAACACGGTGCCGTAGGGGTAAGAGAAGGAGGAGGAGGAGGAGAGGGAGAGAGGGGAGACGTGGCAGGGGGTCCCTCCGCCCGCAAGCGCCCCACCGCGTCTGCACAGTGCTGCTATAGAAGAAGATAGCGAACACTTGCCCTAGGCTCTCGAAAGAGCCTGTCCCCTATCTTCTGCCAGTCCGCGATCTCCAAGGAGCCTGCCTCCGGATACCAGGGGCACTTATACTCAAGAAGACGCACTAACTCTTCTATGCTCCTTTGTGAGACCTGAGCACAGCCCGTCTGCTTAATGATTGTAAAAAGCTCCTTCGCTTGAGCCTTTTGAGACACGGATAAATCCCCCCCCCCCATACTCACGAGGGAGCGTAAACGCTGAGGTGCACCAAGGCGATGCCAGCCGGTGAGCCGAGGGGCTGGATCACGTCGGGGTCACCAGATGTCGGGAAGAAACAGACGGAGACAGCTTGCGGAAGGAGGCGACCTGGGAAAGTCCCAGCTTGCCGCTTTTATTAAGTACAAACGTGCTGTAAGGCGTATATGACAGTGATAAATAGGCTTGTTTACTTCATTGTGATAGGTGGTGAAATAAGAGCTCTCCTCATGGCTACCTCGTGGACAGCTAGAGGGACAAACGTGCCTGTGATTTTCCAGTGCTTAAGCTTACTACTAGACCTTGAGAGATAACAAGGGTTCAGAAGTTTATAGAGCGTGGTTTGCCAGCGCTCAAGGCCTTCACAGAACAACCGCAGAAAGTGAGAGGGCCTGGGCAGAGGGACGAGCAGAGGGAGATGTTGCTAAGCCAGGCTCCCAGCTCAGCCCCGATCCATGGGCAATACAATGGGGGAGGGGAGGTTTCCTGTCCCTTGTGCAGATGCCCCAGGCATGAGAAGGTTTGCGGGGGCTTCTGCCGCAGAGGGAACCTCACCGCTGGGCAAACTCCTCACCCTAAGGGTACAAACACTGGTGGCTCCAAACAAGCCCTGAGCCTGAGCCATGTGCAGCCCAGTTACTGACAGGTCCTGCCCAGCTGTTGTCCTACCCTGGCCCTGGGGGCTGTGAGCTCAGCTGTCTCTCCTCCCTGCCCCAGAGCAGAGATTCCGCCATGCAGGCAGAAGTGGGATCCCCCATCAGCCCTGTCCCAGAAGCATGGAGACAAATCACTCTATCTTGGGGCAAGTCAGAGACATGCAGGACCCTGAATCTGTCTCCCTAGGGCGCTGTCCCGGCTCAGGGCCTGAATGAAGAGATGGTGGGGGTGGGGCCACTCAGTCTATGTGTCTGGGCTCATTTTTTTCCCAGGCTCTGTCTGTCCCTGGGAGCTGTCAGCTCCTCTGGACTTCCCCTGAGCTCGGTACCTCTGTGTGCCCTGGAGTGAGCAGCCCTGTGTTATATCTGCCCAAGGGCACCACCCACCCGTGGGGCCTGGGGAGAGATCCCCAGCCCAGGAACAACAGCCCAACCTTGTTAGAGTGTGTTTCCCCCTCTCCTGCCTGCTCAGAGGAACTGTGGAAGTCTCGACAGGCCAGAACTGAACTCACTTGGCCTGATTCTCCAGCTCACACCCGTGGGACCCAGGAGTAACCGGTTTAGTTTCACTTTCCTGTTCCCAGAAATGTGCTGCCCTAACAGCAACCGGACAATTCCCTGCTACCAACTGCCTCCTGCTTCTTACCCAGCATTGCCCGTGGTCTGCCTGGGTTCTGCTGGGTGAATCTTTTAAAGGGCTCCAACTGCAGCTTTGCTCTCTGTGGTCTGCTGCTTCCACACAGACACGTCCTTCTGCAACCTGCCCCGACCCTCTCACTGTCACACCCTTGCTGCTGCGTTCCTGCATCTGTGCTGCTTGTGTCAGAGACGTGGCTCTGAGAGCATCAGATTCTGCCTTCAGATGAATCACGTCACTTTCCTTTTCAGCTCCGTTTCTTTGCAATTCCAGCACTTTGTCTTCCAGCCCATCGTTCTCCTGATCCAGTGTTCTCGCCACCATCCACAGCGCCTGCAGGGCAGTCCTCTTCTTCGCCCTAATGTTTGGGCCTCCCCACTTCCCTGCACCAGCCCAGACATCCCATTGCTTGTGGAGCTGCAGGAAGGCTCCGGGGGCAGTGAAGGTGCCAGGCTTCTAGGGTCCATTACCCCCATATTCCTGTACAAAATCTGTCAAGCTGTTCCCCAACATCATTTGCATCTGTTCTCTCTTTCCAGGAGTTTCCTTGTCCCTGGATATAATTCTTCACTCGAGCAGGAAATCAGCCTGAGTCCCAGTAATGAAATTTATCCATAGATTAACTCGTGGACTGTGACACGGGTACTTTTGGGGAGCTACCCCACCCTGCCATATTTTACTTCCTATTGCAGTGGAGAAACTATAAACTGTTTGTACCATCTGTCTCCTTCCTCTCTACCATCCTGGCTGGGGCCTCTGAGATCTGTTATCTGGGGTTCTTTCAACCCAGAGCTCTTGGTAACTTGATTCTCTGAAAGGTGGTGTCAGGAACTAAATCAAGAGAGACGCAGTTTGACCAATAGATGGCTGGCACAACAGGGCAACACAAGGGTGCTTTCGCTTACAGCTAGACTTTACTTAATCTCAAGCACTCACAGACATCCGCATCAAGTTAGTAAAACACCCCTTACCAAAGTTGGGTGTGGCTCTTGAGTGGCACCGTGGCAGACTTCCAATGGCCAATCTTCCATCTGCCGGTAGGAACCACAAGATGTGTCCAGCGGGAGAGAGTCCCTGAAGAGTCCAACTACCCCAAACTTTCTTCCCTTATTTATTCATTAGTACTACAACAACACGTCACTCAAAGAAAACTTGTTAAGCAAGCAATTGCACAGGTTAAGCAAGAGGTTTCATTCTGCTCACTAATTAGCCAGATGTGATTTTTCAATCTGGTTGCCTTGAGGCCCTGACAGACACATCCCTGAGGACACATACAGACAAGCTTCCTGTTTACCTCAAATGTGAACCTCAGCAATTTTGACACAGATCTCATCAGGAAGGACGTGGGATCAAACTGTCCTTTCTGTGGGACCTAAATCCCCTCTCCTCCTGACTCAGTCAAACTGCTGCATAGGCCCACTTATAGCCTGCTACCTTGGGTACTTTTAGAAATAAGCCGTAGTGCTTCAGGCACATTACTGGTCTGCCAAGATCTCCCCGTACACTGCTGGGGGCTGGTCTGCGAATAGTCATTAGGGACAAGGAACCAGGAACCAAGAACAGGACCAATTTCTTAGCTTGCAGCTCCAAGCCTGTTAAGTCAACACCAGACACTCTCTCTAGATTTTCCAGGGTCACATTGTGCTCACAGGCTACCTGGCTGTTGCCTCTGCCTCTCTGTTCTTCTCTGTTCTCTGGTCCTCTGTGTTTTGCATATTTTCACACACACCCTCTTACCCAAAATACTGCTTAGCAAAGCCCTTCTGTCCAGAACTCCTGGGTGGGTTCACATACCTCTTTTGTCTTAGCTAGGGGCTTGTGATGAATTTATCCTTCCAGTTATGTTAATTGAAGGATGAATTCACATCCATCAATCTCAGAGGGTTTTGAACTTGACCCATATCAAGGTTTCACCCAGTTCATAATGATACTAACCGGACTGCTTTTCCTGTACCAACTCTCTCAATAAACTTTTGAATGTTGCACAACTGAACAGAACCATTATTTGAATCGACCCTGTAAGGGAAGGAATGAGAGGTAGAGGCTGTGACTGCTCCATCGGGCCACCATTTTGAGCACACAGATGGAGTTGGAAAGCAGCGGGGGGATGTGCTCACCATGGCATGGCTACGTTAACAGTCAGTGGTCGGGGCTTCAGTTTGAGTTAGAAGCCAATTGCCTGGGCAATCCAAATGCCAGTCTGAAAACTTGTTCAGGGGGCTGAACGAAGGGGGGCAGTGTAGGGGGTGGGAGCAAAGGAGAGAGGAAGATGGGAGCTGGACATTCGGAAAGGCTCCTAGCTCACATCCACCAGAAATGGCTGAGGCCATGGGGCATCCAGAACAGGAGTGAGCACAGCAGTGTAGCATAACAATCGTACATTGTAAAGAGGGATACTTACATGCCGAGGTCCCCTCAATCAGATCCTCCATCTGTGACCTGGGCTGGGTTTGGGACTGGGAATCGGGGCAGCTTCCTACAAGGCCACTCTCAGAGTCCTGAGTCCCGAAGAGATCCTGGCTTTCCAGGGAGATCTCCTCAGTGCCATCTTTGTGTTCCTCCTCCAGTGACTCTTGCTGCTCTGTCTTGGGGGATCCACTCTCCTCACAGTGGCATCACTGCATCCACATGAACAACAGTCCACAAACTAACTTAATTCACATTGAATGTAGTGCACTTTTACCGTGGAATCCAGAACTCACAAGTGGGGATTTAAGAGTTTGTGTCAGGTGCACACAGGCATTTTCAATCCACATTAACTTGAGTTAGTCTGGACTAAACCCCCCTGGAGATCAGCCCCTAGACTCCAAGCCCAGGGGCTGGGGGTTGGTTCTGTGCTGTGTGACTTACCCCTCGCAGTGGCAGGTTAGTGCTGGAAGGAAGCAAAGGCAGAGAGAGCTGCTTCTCTGGCACAGGGCTGGAGTGTCAGGCTTGGGATTTCTGTAGGCGTCAGTGCACTGTGCACCCCCCTGCTGTTCAGAGGAACAGGACTTACTGTGAGTTTCTGTAACTAACCAGATGACACCGAAGAAATCCCTGACTTCATGTCTGCAATTGCTCATCCCAACGGATCCCTGCTCCCCCAGCCAGGTCCTAAGTGTCAGCTGCTGCTCAGCCAAAGAGACGTCGAGACCTGTCAGAAACCATGGGATGTGAACAGGCATGGAGCAAATCACCTTGTGCATTCACTAGTCATTATGTGTGATGTGACTGGTCACTTAGGTCACCTGGGTAGAAATCATCACCAGACTGGGGTGAGAGGGTTTGTGCGTGGACAGAAGCAGCGTTAAGGCAATGCCTGAGTTACAGCCCGAGTTAACTCTGCCATGAAGACAGACCCCGTTAGACACAGGCGCTGACTTTTGTTTTTCCCAGTGGATGCTCCGGTCCACTCCAATGCCCCATCCCTGTAGGGCATCTTCCCCCAAGCTCTGCCCTTAGTTGGCATCTTCCTGCCCCTACTGTGCCCCCTCCTGTACCTGCAACTTGCTCCTCTGCACTCCCTCTCAGGGTCTCCCTGCCCAACTGCCAGCCTCTCGCTCCTCTCTGCCCCCTCTCCAAGAACCTCAAACCAGCCACTCACGGCCAGTCCCAGGGCCCACCAAACAGCTGATCCATGGCCAACCCCAGGGCTTGCGGAACAGCTGATTGGTGGCCACCCATGAGACTCAAGGAACAGCTGATTGGTGGTCAACCCCAGGACCCTTCGGAGCATTAGGTACAGCAAGTTCCTGCCTGGGAGTCCCAGTACAGGATGAGGAAATGTAACCTCTTCCTCAACTACCAGAAAACCCAAAGCAAAGAGGTGACTCCTCTGAGCATTTCAGGTCACTCCAAGGCATTTACACAGCAGGCCATGAATCAGGAAGCTGCATGTCTCTTCAGAGATCTGCTTAAAGCAACCCTGAATGTAAACAAGCCATTGTGGATGTCTGACTCAGCCCAGGGAACCCGCCTGAGTGGTTTGCAAAGGACTGTACAGAGGAGAGGAGAAGTTCATACAAAACAAATAAATGTTTCTGCTACAACTCCAAGCTCCAAAATGCTGTACTAGTAAATATTCTGTATGATTGACTGCTCCAGATCTGGCAATCAATTAACACAGACATTTTGTTTTTAAAAACTCTCTATACACGGACACCCCCGAAGAACTCACGTACACAGAGCGCAAACAGACCCCAAAACAAACAGAGAACGTTACACACTGGTATGTCCTGTTTCTGAGGCTCAGGGAAGCCCTTCCAAAGGTCACTCTGCACCCACAGGATCTACCTGTCCTGCCTCAGTCACCACAATCTTTGGTAACCCACCAAACAGTTTCACATCCCAAACTCGCAGGGACGTTCTGCAGCAAGGTCAAGGTCTGAGGAACCCCCTGATTCCACAGCCACCGGCGTCCAGAATGTGAGTTCCTGGCCTAGCTCATTGTGACACTGTACAAGGGCCATTCATACCTGTCTCTAGCTGGGGAAGGATTTCCCCCATCCAGGTGCTGTGCAACACAGCCACAGGCTCTGCATCAAAGGGCACACGAGGGGTGAGCTGGGAGTGAAGCTTGGGGCTAGCAGGGCTGGGAAGGAATGAGCTGCAGGCAGGAGGTGGGTCCATACTGTTAGCACAATGGGCATTTTTGACAGTGCTACCTCCCATAAGTGGCCCACACTGGGCTTCTGTGACTTAGGGTAGTTCCCCTGACTACCTTAAATTACACTGGGGGATGTTTTATCCCCTCCCTTCCCCCGGAGAAGCCTGGAATCCCAAGGGTGCTAAAGTGGTGTCAAGCGACCTTTGCCATCTCTCCTCCAGAGCTGCGAGTTCTGTGGTGCACGTCCCAGAGGCCCGGCACCGTATCACACCCTGTGTTTCTAGACCTCGTGTTTGCAGAGATAACCTTGAATAGGAACTGAGTGTAAGTGATGCAGTGACACCTGCCTGAGTCTGCAGGCAGCCTGAAACCACAGCGCTAAGAAATGGGAACTTCTCCATTCCTCACAGCTCGGTAGACTCGATGCCGTGGAATTCAGCGAGTCTGCCACAGACTTCACAGGTTACCCAAAGTTTTAAGCTCTGTGTCCCTGCTCTGATGCAGAGAGGAGTGGGGGGAGCCACCCCCTCACCTAAACAGTCAACGCCCCAGGCAGAGAAGGAATGTTCCCTCCCTCTTTCCAACATGCAATAGTCCAACCAACACTGAGCAAACCCACCCTGGATGCTTCAGTTTTCATTACTATTACCAGCATCAAATCTATTCCCAAAGGAGCTGAGAGGGGAGCTAGCAAGCGGCCCATCACCAGCTCATCTAGCCGGCGCTCACACTCTAGACATGGCTCGCTCGGATTGAGGCCAGGCCATAGAACTGCAACTGCTTTCAGGGCACTGATGGACGATCTCCTTCTGTCACTGGATAGGTGGTTAGAAACTGACCGAGAAGCTCTGAACTCCTACTGTGATGACGCTGTAAACGAGCGGCGTTCCCACTCCGCTCCATGTCTGCACATGCTCTGTGGGGTCAAACTCACCCCTGCCCTGGGACTTTGCTCTGTTCATAAGGTAACTCCCAATAACACAACAGGAACTCCAGCCCCAGCTTTCCTCCCAGATTGGCTTTTCCTAGGGCTCCTCCTGTGGTACCAGCAGAGAATGGGCGCAGCAGGTCCTGGGGTAGCTGACAACGGGACATGCTCACTGAGGTTGAGGGCCTTGGCTGGCCCCTGGCTGTCCAGAGGGAAGGGCCTGTGCCCTTACAGAGCTGGGCACAGGAAGTATAGAGGGGTCCAGGTCTAACAGAGGTGGACATCCCAACCGGTACTGCTCATGGAATTTCACTACTGGCCAGAGTTTCAAATATATGTCAGAGCCTACAAAGGCAGACAGACGCCGAGTGGGGTTCTCGGCCGAGTGGGGTCCCGAGTGGGGGCAAGTATTGCGCCCAAGAGAAGTCAATAGAAGTTAGGTACCTAAGGGCTATTGAACCCAATTGGAGTTAAGTGTCTACAGCCTACTGAAACCAATGAGAGTTAGGTGCCTACAGACTACTGAAATCAATGGGAGTTAGGCACCCAATGATTATTGAAACCAATGGGAGTTTGGTGCCTAAACAGAGTATGCACTTTTGAAAACCCCACAAGGTACCTATCTGCATCTTTAGGTTCCTAAACACCTCTGAAAGTACATCCTTCGCTGCTTACCTGGAGGAGGAATTACACAAACCAAGTCAAACACAACACTGGAAATCACACCCAGAAATCCTCCTCTGAAATTCCACCCAGAGATCCGTCACAGGCCAACTTTCCCCCCACACGCCTTTTGTGTGAACGGGTCCAGGCTGAGGTTGATGGTGGGACTGTTTCAGATTTGTGGACAATTTATACTGTCAAATCAGCGGGACTGCTATGGGTACCCGCATGGCCCCACATTATGCCAACATTTTATGGCTGACTTAGAGCAACACTTCCTCAGCTCTCGTCCCCTAACGCCCCTACTCTACTTGCACTACACTGATGACATTGTCATCATCTGGACCCATTGGAAGGAGGCCCTTGAGGAATTCCACAAGATTTCGACAATTTCCACCCCACCATCAACCTTAGACTGGACCAGTTCACACAAGAGATCCACTTCCTAGGCACTACAGTGTTAATAAGTGATGGTATCTACCTAATCCACATAATCACTACCCTATACTGGAAACCAATTGACTGCTACATGCCTCCAGTTTCCATCCAGACCACACCACATGATCCATTGTCTACAGCCAAGCTCTAAAATACAATCACATTTGTTTCAGTCCCTCAGACAAAGACAAACACCAACAAGATCTCTATCAAGTGTTCTTAAAACTACAATACCCACCCAGTGAAGTGAAGAAGCAGATTGACAGAACCAGCAGGATACCCAGAAGTCACCTACTACAAGACAGGCCCCAACTAAAATCTCTCCAGCACATCATCAAGGATTTACAACCTATCCTGAAGGGCAATCCCTCACTCTCACAGACCTTGGGAGACAGGCCAGTCCTCGCTTACAAACCATCCTCCAACCTGCAGCAAATATTCACCAGCAACTACACACCACACTACAAAAACACCAGCTCAGGAACCAAACCTTACAACAAACCCCAGTGCCAACTCTGTCCATATATCCATTCAAGGGACACCATCATAGAACCTACCTACATCAGTCACACCATCAGGGGCTCATTCACCTGCACATCTACCAATGTGATATATGCCATCATATGCCAGCAATGCCCCTCTGACATGTACATTGGCCTAACTGGACAGTCTCTACACAAAAGAATAAATGGACACAAATCTGACATCAGGAATCATACCATCCAAAAACCAGTAGGAGAACACTTCAATCACCCTGCTCACTCAATAACAGACTGAAATTTGGCAATTCTTCAACAAAAAACCCTTCAAAAACAGACCCCAACGGAAAATGCCGAACTGGAATTAATTTCAAACTGGACACCATCAAATTAGGCCTAAATAAAGACTGGGAGTGAATGGATCATTACAAAATCTAATTTTACCATACTAACTTCCCCTACAGTTACTCACACCTTCTTGTTTGAAATGGGCCACCTTCATTACGAATGCAGAAGTGATTTTTCCTCCATTGGTATTCTACTGTTAATTGAATTGTCTCATTAGACTGACCCTCACTTGCTAAGGCAACTCCCATCATTTCATATACTATGTATATATATATACACACACCTGCTACTGTTTTTCCACTCCATGCATCTGATGAAGTGGATTGTAGCCCAAAAAAGTTTATGCCTAAAAAAATGTGTTAGTCTCTAAGGTGCCACAAGGACTCCTTGTTGTTTTTATTTTCTTTGTACTCCAAACCTCACATGACAACAAAAACCATCACCCTTTGGACTGATTGATGGCTGAGAAGACAGGTTTCCCAATAAAGCGTCACCATATTTCATGTTATATGTCATTAAGTGCCAGCATCTTTAATACAATTACATTAATTAGTGATGATTCACTAAAGAAATACAACCCCTTCTCTACTTCTGTATCAAACTACATTTTTTGTGTCTTTATAACTAAGAACATGAAGAGCCAGGCACTATATTGAAATCAACAGTGGACACTGACAGTACATGGCCTGCAAATAATATTTCTAATGAAAAATAAATTTAAAAATGGAGATTGTAGAAGAGATTTCTAGTTACAGGAAGATAACATTTGAGGTTGGGGACAGTGTTTAGTTAATTGATGTGAGAAAAAAAAGGAAGGGTCGTATCTTGATTGTTGATTATATGTAGCTAGAAAGTTAAAAATCCCATGAATTAATGGTGACAGAAGTTCAAAGAACATTATATAAGCTTGTGTGAGATAACTTAAATATATTGCTTAATTAAGTCTATCATTTTTTCACCTACTAATTTTCAAAGGTGCAGTGCAGGAGGTGGGTGTATGTGCCCTGCCTGCCACAGAGAACCCGTCAAGACAATAAAGAGAGGGCACGAGAGAACAGAGAGCAGTTGCACATGTGTGTAGTTGTGATGTTTATGACACACATACACTGTAACTGAACAACCCAGTCTGACAATTTAACAGTTTATTGTGTGAAGATAAATATTTTGGATTTCTTGAAATTCCACTGTTGAAATACAGATGACGTTCTTTAGAGAAGTAGGGTGACCAGATCGCAAGAGTGAAATATCAGGACACATTGGGCGAGCGGTGGCGGCAGGGGAGTGGGGGCGGGTGGGAGGGGGAAGAGCGGTGGGGTGTATGTGTGTGCGCAAGGATATTTTGTGCGCTAGGCAAAATTTTTACCTAGCCCCCCCCTTTCCAAGAGAATTGCTTATTATAAACTTTTTAAATGAATATTGAATAATGTAGCATAGCATGGGGCAGAGAATTGGAGTGGGGGGGGGACGGCTCTGGCTGGGACTGGGGATAAGGTGTTTGGGGTGTTGGAGGGGCTCAGGGCCTGAGTAAAGGGTTTAGGGTGTGGTGGGGGAAGCTCTGGCTGGGGGTGTGGGCTCTGGGGTGGAGCAGGGCTGGGGATGAGTTTGGGTGCAGGCAGGCTGCTCTGGGTCTGGGGCCACAAAGGAGGACTTCCCCAGCCCTTTCCCAGCTGGCCGCAGAAAGCTCTGGGGGAGGGGCTCCCCTTTCCTGCCCCCCCCCCCCCCGCAGCAGCACCACCGCACTCACCCAGTCACTGGCAGTAGACAATGGCGGGCTCTAGGACCCTGCGGTGGAAGTTGCTGCAGGGAGGCTTTGGCTCTGCGGGCCACCGAGGTGCCTGGGGGCAGCAAGGGGAAGCCGGGGGACACTTGGGGGAGGCGCAGAGGGGGCGGCCAGAGCTGGGTTGCAGGGAGCGGCTGGGGGTTCTCTGCCCACAAGCCCCGTCCCTGCAGCGTAACACGTGGAGACCTCCTCCCCCTCTCTGCCTGCCTGGGGCCTATGGCAAGCTCCCGCGGAGCTGCCCCAGGCAGAAGCAGTAATCCGGCACCTGGCCTCCTGCGGGCCCCATATCGGGACAAAAAGGCCGTGGCGACTGATGTACGGTCGGGACGCGGGACAAGTCTCCTAAAATCGGGACGTCTGGTCACCCTATAGAGAAGTTAAACTTCAGTCTAGACTTGAGGGAAAAATCAAAAAATAAATGTCAATAATTCCATTTCTAAAAATATGTTCAGATGTTTGTTTTTGAAATACCGTTGAAATGTAAATTCAAATATTCTCGTATTTACGCCTTGTTACAATAATATTTTCAAAATTAGAATCATCTTTTTCTTTCCGATTTTCCACTGAGATTTCACGGGGGTAGAAAATTCTGACCGGAGTGAATGACCCCGTCCCCCACCATGTGCTACCCCCGGGGCAGGGGACGGGGAAGGTGAGG
>VOCN01041091.1:0-13799 GCA_007922305.1 Dermatemys mawii
TTTTTTCTTTTATGAATAAACCTTTAGATTTTAGAGGCTAAAGGATTGGCAACAGTGTGACCTGCGTCTGGGGCTTGATCCTTTGGGATCGGGAGAACCTTTTTTCATTTACTGAGTTATTGGTTTTCATAAGCATTCATCCCCCTAACGAGTGGCACTGGTGGTGATGCTGGGAAACTGGAGTGTCTAAGGGAATTGCTTGTGTGACTTGTGGTTAGCTAGTGGGGTAAAAGCAAAGTCCTCTGTGTCTGGCTCATTTGGTTTGCCTTAGAGGTGGAAAAGCCCCAGCCTTTGGCTCTAACTGCCCTGCTTGAAGCAATTTGTCCTGAATTGGCACATTCAGTTGGGTCCCACCAGAACCAGCATTGTTACATGAGGAGCCCAGGGCTCAGACAGCAGGGGCTGTGGGTCAGGAGTGAGGGGCACTAGCAGAGCGGTGACTGGAGAGCTCAGGGCTGGGATAGCAGGGGCTGTGAGTCAGGAGGGGCACCAGCAGAGATGGGGGGAGCTCACATCAGGGCCAGCAGGCGCTGTGCATGGGGAGTGAGGGGCACCGGCAGAGAGGTTACTGGGGAGCTAAGGGCTCTGATACAAGGGGTTGCATATTGGGAGTGGGGGCACCGGCCAAGCAGTGACTGGGGAGATCAGGGCTGGGTCATTAGGGGCTGCGGGTGAGGAGTGAGGGACACCGGCAAAGCTGTAATGAGGGAGCCCGGGGCTGGGACAGCAGGGACTGTGGTCAGGAGTGAGGGGCACCGGGAGAGCAGTGACTGGGGAGCTCAGTGCTGGGATGTTCGGGGTTGCAGATCAGGGCCAGCAGTTTTGTGTAGAGTGTTCAGAACTGCCCTGTATCTCCCCTTTCTCTGTCCTGTCCCTGCTCCCAGAATGCACAGGTCTCCCCCAGGCACTGCAAACACTTCCACCTCCACCAAGGGAGAATGCAGCCATCTGGGAGGAACCTGCTACGTGCCCAGAGGTCTTTATTCCCCAAGCCTGTGAGGACAGAGGGGATGTCAGGACGTTGCCCCTTCAATCACCCACTCAAAAGGCCCTTCTGAGGAAAGGCAAAATCCTGAAGAAGAAAAGTGACAACACAAAGGACTTGAAAGACACAGATTATTAAGATTCAGTGAGATATCTCATCACCTGACCAGGGACTTGAACCCTGGACCCTCAGATTAAAAGTCTGATGCTCTACCAACTGAGCTAGCCAGGCTCACAAAATGAAAGAGCAGCTTCATGCAGAGGAAAAACTGGTCAAGAAAAAGGGAGCAGGAAACAATAGAGGAAACCTGCTGCTCTCTCTCTTCCCAGCCCTAGACCAGGCCTGCTCCTCTGTCCAGCCTCCTGAGACATTTTGCCAGCACCATGCCCCAGTCAACGCCACCCTCCCCAAACTCTAGAAGGCCCAGCTCACCAACCTGACCACATTTACAACAATTCTCTTCAGCCTTGACTAACAGGGAGATGTATTAAGTCTCCCTCCCTCAAGCCTGCCCTTCAGCATTCCTGGGGAAAGACCAACACCACCCAAGTGACTTCGGACCAGTAGGTCAATAGGGCTGCCTCCTAAGCTTGGCTGCAGCCCAGCTTCAGGGCTCTGAGGAAATACAGCTCACACCCCTCCTTATAGGGCTCCAGGCAAGGCCAGCCCCTGGATCCAACCTCCTCTCTGGTGCTCAAGTCACAACAGCTAGCAGGCAAAAGACAGGCTCCCGTGTCATTTGAAAGAACAAGACAAAGCCTTGAAACTCCACCTGTGCTTAACTATCGAGCTACAGGTCCCAAAGTCCCACTGGGATCTGAGCTCAGCCTGCAGTATTCAGTGATCTGATGGTGCCCTTCATGCCATGGGACCAGATGGTGTCACTGTCCCTAGACACCTGTGACCCGCAACTGGCAGGCTTGTACTCTGCACTCATGGCTTCTCAGCAGCTGCTCTGTTGTCTTCTCTCTGCTGCTCTCTCCCTCCCCTTGGATTTCTCAGCACCTGGCCCCACAGCGCTTCTGGCCAATCAGAGTCTGAGTTTTCTGGGCCCACTCTTGTGGAGGTGGGCTTCTATCCTGCTTCCTAAACACTCAGCAGAAGAAAGGGGCCTTTCCTGGAAATTGCCACAGCTTGTGGGAATCCGTGTGTGGATGTGGACTCGAGTAAGATTTGATTGCTGACTGGCAAGCACAGCAGATTAGAAACCAACTGCTAAATCAAGGGCTGAAACACAGGAACACCCAGTTAAAAGCCTCATGTTCTATGAAAGGAGCTAGCTTGGCTTGCTCAAAAGATTCACCCTCCCTCCAGAAGTGCAAGAGGGCAGGCAAAGAGGCAAAAAAGTCCCAGGAACTTCTCCTCTCTTTCTTTATGGCTACTGCCCCTCGGCAGGATTCTTTGTCCTCCCTCCTGTGCGTCAATGGGACTAAATCTCCTCACCTAAACAGCTGGTTCATCTGCTGCACCCCAATCCCTCCTGCCTAAACCTCCCCACAACAGTAATGCACCTGGCACCATAGAATTAACTCTCACATCTCCCTGGAGCTCTTCTTCTCCCCAGAGAGTCTCTGTCCCCCTCAGCAGTTGAACCAAGAAACACAGTGTCCACCTTTTCCAAAGAAATGCTTGAAAGGGTTTTTCTAGTGTGGCCTAACGGATAAGGGGTCTGACTTCAGATCAGGCAGTTGAGGGTTCATTTACTTTTGCGTCTGTATTTGTGCAGTTTTTACCTTTCTGCTGAAAGTCCTGCTGGCTTCAGCTCTGGAACCTCTTCCTGGCCACTCAGATGGATGTTCCAGCTTCAGCTAAAGCCCCAGGAAGGAATTGGGGTTGGGTGTCACAAAGGCCAGGGTCTGAGCCCCATGTGCTTGCCATTCCTGACTTGCCAAAGAAAATGGGCGAATGCCCGGGCTAGTGTGTAGAGCAGTTTTCCTCTTCCCAATGTGTCTTCCCTGTACTGAGGGGGCTTGGTAAATAGCTCCTTTGGAGTCTGGCTGTTGCTCTGCTTCTCGCCAGTCTGAGAAAAGCCTGTTGGGGGAAAAATCTCCTGCCCCACTGCAAAAGTGACATCTTGAGTGGGGACGGTCAGAGGCCCCCACCAGGGGGGCTGGCCCTGCTTCCCTACCATCCTCTGGTGTTCGCCACAGAACATCAGCAGCCATCCTGCATGCTGGTCTGTGGGTGGCCTTCAGTGGTGTTTGGCATGGCAGGGAACAGGCTGGCTGGGTGTCTTCTGAGTGTCTGCTCCCCTCCTCTTCCCCACCCTCAATTGCTCTGTGGTTTCTAAGCCTTCCCTTGGAGCTGTCAGCACCAGCCACCGCCGCTCTAGGTGCCCGGAGGAGGAAAGGTGAGCTGGGCTCCAGCCTGGCCCTGGCAGTTCTTCCTTTAAATGCCATGTGAGGAAGAGCGGGGCAGTTCCAGCTACAGGGACCAAAGATGTGGCCATCAGGTGAAGCACGAGAATCAGTCAGCAGGTAAAGCCCCAGGAATCTCTAGCCAGACTGTTAAGTTCTAGGACCCCAACCCAGAGTGGCTGTCCTGTTGAACCAGCTGGATCAAAGAAATATCTCCAGTGGGCATCAGTCACCCAGTAGGAGACAAAAAAGAACATCACTGTGGTTCACCCAGAGACAAATACATTAAACTTGAGAGCTTTGCAGTAGACACACATATCTTCAGGAGGTCCCACTGAGATTTGAACTCAGATTCCAGGATTCAAAGTCCTGAGTGCTGACCATTACACCATGGGACCCTTTCATACAATATTTTTCCTGGACCTCCATGACTCTCCACTGGCTGGCTTACACTCAGCATTTATTGCTTCCACCAGGTGTTTTCTCTCGCAGGATTCTCTCTCCTCGTCCATTGATTATAGTTCTGTACCACTGCATCCACAGGTCCTTCCCTGAGTCCTCACATCTCCCTGCTTTGACTCTGTTCCCAGCAGGCTTCAGAAATGTCTGGTGAGGCTGCTCCTCCCTTCATTCCGTGTTCCACTCATATCAGCCAGCTGCAGACTCATCTCCTGGAGCTCAGCCAGCTGTCACTTCATCCAGTCATACAGTCACATATTGACTGGCTCCCCTGCCTGTAAGGTCCAGTGGAAATCCCACAGGAGATGCTGCAGGACTTGACACATTGGTTTCTATACTGTTGAGGTGTTTTCCCAGCTGCTGGAACAAAGCTGCTGATTTCTCCCTCACCGACTCCCACCAATCCCCTTGGTTGCCGTAGACCCCTCTGATCCTTCCCCATTCCACCAACATCGCCGGGCTTCACGGTCCCGCTCCTTTATCTGGCAATCTCTGGCTGTTCAGCTTCCAATATCCTCTGCCTTGGGTCAGGGAATTGCCCACATTGAGCACATGGGCAGAGCTGCGTGATCTGAACAGTCGATTGGCACTACTCTGCACTGGGCTGTCCGCATGCTCTCCTTCACGTAAATCCGGTCAATGTGACTCCTGGCCTGTCCCTGCAGAAAGGTGAACCCCCATCTGTGACTGGTGTGAGCTCAGGTCAGAGGAATAGGAGGCTAGAGCCCACCCTCCACTGGTTCCACTGTGGAGCAACAAGCCAACCTCACTACACACCCTGAGCCAGGTAGTGCTTATCGTAAAAACCATTCCTCTGATGATTGGGGAAACAGGACCAGCGGTCCTCAGTCCGGATGACACAATTAAAATGCTCCCCAACACCAAGCACCATGTGGTCCAGAGGAAGGGAACGAGTTCCTTTCATTGATCTTTCCTTTCACACCATAACTAGGAACCATAAACACTAATATAGCAGTAACCAGTGCCACAGTGCTCAAAGTCCACCAGTAATGGTCTCCCAAGTCAGAGTTTCACCATCTTCTGTACTCGCATCCTGGATGTGAAGAACAAGACTCCAACCCCCTCTTTCTTCCCTGGCTTGAAGGATCAGAGAGACAGACCCTTCCTCCAATCACCCTCTGCCTATTGAGCTACCCTAAAGTCATTAATGTGCATTTCCTGAACACCTACCATGTCTAAGTCCAGTTGCTCTAAAGCACTGAATATCAAGCACCTCCTCCTTGGTCCCTAATCCCTGCCACGCTCCATGGGGTCACTTTTACAGATGTCCCATCACTGGTACTGCCCTCACTCAGCTGTGCAGGAGAGCTTTTGTCCCCAGTCCCTGCCCTGATCTCCAAGGGCTCCCTTGCCTCCCCTCTCTCTTCCTCCCATATTGGGTTGATGAATGTGGGAAAAACAGCTGATGTCTCTCATTGTTCAAGGTCAGGGGAACCAAGTAGGAGCACCAGCTCATGTTGTATTGTCCTGCTTATGAGCTGAAAAAATCAGAGACTTGCCTCACATACAGGTGGTGCTGTGTTCCTAGGGAACAAGCCACCCCTGCCAAAGCCCAGGATTGAACTGAGAATCTTCAGGTCTTCAGTCTAACACTTTCTAACTAAGCTATTTTGGCAGGTGGGTGGTTGTTTTTTTGGCCTGTTGCTTTTCTGTCTCAGGTGTTTTTGTCAGCTGTGGCACACAATAAGGGCATCATACCACATGCAACATCACTCCCTGTTCCACCTCATGCTCTGCCCCCACTCCACCTCTTCTGCCCACCCCACCCTACCCCTTCCCTCCCTCCCCATTCCTCTCTCTCCCTTATTCCTTCCTGTCCCAGCTCCTACCTCCGCAGTGTCTCTTACACAGCACTGAACAGCTGATCACTGGGAGCCAGGAGGCTCTGGGGGTGAAGGGGATGAGTCTGTCGGCCAGGCCTGCTAGCAGGTGGGAGGCGCTGGGCACTGGGAACTGGAGACAAGCGTCTACATTGACTTGGCCAAAGCCTGCTAGTGAAGTGGTGCAGGCTGGACTTTGTGTTCAGACTCTCCCAGCTTCCTTGAAAAGAAGAGCAAGGTTTCTTTGTAATGGACAGAAAAGAAGTAAAGTTTTACACCAGGTGGAATTTAAACGCACAATCTTTAGCATACAAAGTTAATGACTTATCCATTAGCCTACTGATGTGAAAATGAAAGAGGGAGGGATTTTCCCTCTCTTAATTGCACATGCTGTAGATTTACTCAGAAGGCAAATACTCCCTTTATACGCCTCACATAAATGTCTGCATCCCCATCAGTGAGGCAACAGAGAAGGTCCCTGGCAGAGCTGAGCACCCGCTTTCTGCCAGCCATCTTCAGAAAAGAACCCATCCTAGAGTCACAGCTCCCTCCTCCAGCCCCTCCACATCTCTGGCTCTAAGTGGCAATACGACAATTGGGGGCGAATCTGGGGCTGAAACGGGGGTTAGGTCAGCCTGTGAGGAGTGATCAGGTGGGGCAGACCCAGGGTGAGGTTGGGGGCTCCTGGTCGGTTGTTGGGATCAGAGCTCTAGATCAAAGCTGCACAGCGACCTGACACCCAGGGTTACAAGGCAGACACAGTGACCCCCTTACCGGTCTCACGGAACCCCAAATCCTTGTTCTTAAGGGCACTTAGGAGTCTCTGTCCCTTAATATCTTCTGGGAGCTTCCCAGGAGGCTGCAGGCATCAGCCACCTCCTGCCTCACAGATTAGACGCTGGGGCTGTGGAAGTCGCCCCCTCATTTGAAGGCCCAGGGGAAGCAGGAGGAGGCCTGTACTAGGGGAACAGGGTTGTGATTAATCGACTCCTGTGTTCTGGGCCCAGCACCCTTCCACTGTGTCACAGTCCCAGCTTTTCATAAGCAGCACCTAGTGTCCCTGGCTCCAGGCTGGTGTCTTGTGAGCTCTGGCACTGGCAGGAAGCGGTGCAGGGTGCTGGGCAGAGGCCCTGGCAAACCAGCTGCTGGTGGGTGTCTCTGAGGTATCGTGGGTCAGTGAGTTCAGCTGTTCACCAAAAGGGGGTTTATGTTGCCCCAGGGCTGCCACCGAATTCATGCTCCTCTAGGTCTGCTGGGTGCTGTGAAGTCCCCCGTTTGCTGCCACAAAGGCGTCCCTCTTGGACACTGTGGGGTCACCTGCTGGCTGGAAGAGTGGGGGTGCGCTCCACAAAAGCCTGTTTCTGTGCAGCCACACTGTGGACTTTGGCTTAATTCAAGTGCAAAATCTTCAGTTGACCCCATTTCACTCCCTTCCTTCCTCCCTGCAAGCAGCAAAGGAGAAATGGCTGAGACATGCTGGCTCAAAGACTGCCTCCCTCCCACTTCCCTGCTGGCTGCTCACAGCTCTTGTCTTCAGCCCAGGCAGACAGAGGTGATGGGAATATTCCTGGCAGACTGCGCCTTGCTGGAAGGCCCAGAGCAAAAAGAAAGAAGCACGTGCCTAGCAGAGAATAGTTTCAATCCACAGCCTTTGAGTTACAAGCCAGCAGACTTCCACTGTATGGCTTTTCCAAGCAAACTCTTTGGACCTCAGCTGAACCAAATGAGTCTAAGAGGAACAGTTTACAGACATCAAACTGGGGCCTGGGAGCTTCTCAGCAAGCTTTGAGGAAAGAAAGTTTACAACCATCACTGGGTGGGCTCAAACCACCATCCTTTCAATTAACAGCCAAACACACTGACCCATTGTGCCACAGAAACACATGTCCTTTTTTGCTAGGCGTGTTGCTTAGCAACCTGAACAGCTGTCTGTCTGTGCTAGAGCTTGCAGGGTGCTAGTGTAGAGGCTGGAGGTTCAGTGCTGGACACTGTCATTCAAGAGGCAGCAGCGTAGCACAGTAGAAGTGTGCTGGGCCCGTAACCCAGAGCTCAATAGATCAAAACCATGCTCTGCTAGGCACGTACTTGTTCCTTTTTGCTCTGGGCCTTCAAGTGAGGCCATGACCAGCAGAGCGCCAAGAGCCTAGGCCAGGAGACAAGAGGTGTCTGAGGTGGTGGCCTTTCAGGGAGCCCCCTGGCACCTCTGATTGTCTGGGCTGAAGGCAAGACACAGGTCTGTGCGTGGTGAAGGGAGCTGGGTGTGTGTGTAGGGGGGAGTCCTGGAGAATTTGAGCTGTAGTAGGTAAAGCTGAGACAATGGCAGGGGCATAAGTGGCAGCAGGACTCTTGCTGCCCAATTTCCTTCCTGTGCCACTGTGCCCCAGTTTCCTTCAGCCACCATGTAACTCAAGAGCTAAGGCAGGAATGGGGTGAGGACGGAAGTCAAGCTGATCAAGGCAGGCAACAATTCATCTTACCTCCATGGGCCACTCACAATGAAATCCTTTTTTTGTGCCGTGACCGACAAAAACTTCCCAGAGAGACAAGCAGCAGGACAAAAAGGTGCTCTACAGGTGCTGAAGTAGCTCAGTTGGGAGAGTGTCAGACTGAAGATCTGGGGATCCTTTGGTCAGCCCCAGGCCTTGGCCTGCTCTTTGGACCCTTTATTTACAGGGGTGGCCTGTTTTCTGAAGCTTAGAAATTAAGAAGCTCAAATAACCCAGGTGGCACCTGATCAGAAGGACCAATGGGGAAAGATAATTTCAAATCTGGGGCATTCGGAAGACTTTGTGTGTTCTCTCAGAGCAGAGAGGGACCAGGGGTAGATTAAAAAAATCTCTTAAAACCCTGCCTGAAATAAGCCTCTAGAATTACAAAAATAGTAAGTAAAACCAGGGAAGGTGTGAGATTATGGAAGGCCTATGCTGGTAGGTGGTTTACCCCTCTTTTCTATATCTTTGAATCCAAGCCTGGAGGAGGATTCTCTGTGTTTGAAATCTTTTTATTACCCTGTACATTTACTTTCCTTCCTGATTTTACAGAGGTGATTCTTTTACTTTTGTTTTGAATAAAACTCTTCTTTTAAGAACCTGACTGATTTTCAGTGTCCTAAAAACCCAGGGGTTTGGGTCTGTGCTCACCTGTACCATTTGGTGGGCATAATATTCTCCAACCTCCCCAGGAAATGGGATGCAGGGACTATGGGGATTATTTGGGGGGAGATAGGGCTCCAAGTGGCCCTCCCTAAATGTTTGTTTAAATCACTTGGTGGCGGCAGCAATTCAATTCAAAGGCAAAAAAGGATTTGTGCCTTGGGGAAGTTTTAACCTAAGATGGTAGAAATAAGCTATGGGGGTCTTTCATGTGGGTCCCCACATCTCTACCCCAGAGTTCATAGTGGGGCGGGGGACTCTGACATGATGTGCCAGGATGAGCACCAGACAAGTGGATGGAATTTGAAGGCCAGGGCACAGTTTCTGTAGTGTAGTGGTTATCCCATTTGCCTAACATGCAAAAAAACACCTGGTTTAAACCAGGCAGAAACAAAAAGGTTCACTTTTCTCAGCTCCCTTAGCTGTCCAGCAAGCTGCTCCTCTTTCTGCCACTGGCCTCTCCCTGGGATACCCCAACCCCTGCAGAACAGAGGGTGGGGAAATGAGGTGAGAAAGTTCCTTAGTATCAGCTGGGAAAAGCTGGAGGATTGGGGCCAGTCTCCCTTTTGAGCCTTCTGACTTAGCCTCCTCTGCCCTTGGAGGTTGGCCTAGGGAGGCCGGCTCTTCCTGATAGCCTCCTTTGCATGAGTTGCCAAAAGAAGAAGTGAGGCAGGAAAGGGGAAAAGAGGAGAGCCATGCTGAGGAAGGCAGGACAGAAGCTAAGCACCTCAGTGGGGTTAGTAGATCACCACCATTTGTTCTGCCAAAGACTGGGGAGGTGCACTTGGCTGCTGGGAGGTAGAATCCTGTGTCTGCCTCTTGGCATCCCAGAGATGGCTGCTTGATGCCTAGGAGAAGCAGGGTTCTGGGTGGAAGGGAAGGAAGCAAAGGTGAGTCCGAGTGGGCTCCTTTCAGACCAAGGTGATGTGCTGTGGTGGGTTTGGGAATTGCCTGGGAGGCATGGGTGAATTTGTTCCAGTAACCGCTGCTCCTTTCTGGCCAACTTGGTGGCTTGGGAGCTGGGGTGTGGGACTGGCTCTGTGAATGGGATCCAGGAATCCCCAGGCTGCTCCTCTGGGGGCTGAGACTTCTGCTTCTCTCCTACCTTGGGGAGACCAGCTTTAAACCTGCCCAGCATGTGCTGCAGCTCGAGCATTACGCCTTCCTGGGTGGCCTGTGCTGGAGAGACCCCTGAACCCATGTAGAGAACCTGTGCATTTTCCTTTCCACAGATACATGAACTCTCCTCTTTCTTCATGCTGCTGTTGTTATTCCATGGAATAAAAGGCTGAACCAACTCCCCAAAAAACCTCAGTGCCCCAGAGAAAACCTGCCCCTGCTATTGGAGTGACTGATGTGCTGGGGATAAGATGGGGAAAGGGTGAGTCTGAATTGTCATGGCAGGGAATTAACAATGTACAGCAACGTCATTCACTACAAACACGCTTCAGTCATGTTCCAGCCAGTAGGGAAATGGCCAGGAATTCTCCCTGTTCAGCCATGGACACACTTACACAATGACCCCTGGAAAAGTCTCCCCAAGGGCAGCCTGAGCTCTCACTGTCCACTACAGCTCAGGGGCTGCAGCAGGGGCACAGAGTTTCTCTGGCCTTGGGGCCACAGCAGATGTGTGTGTGTGAATGAGTGAGCAGGGGGAGGGGAAGTGGGGGAAGGGATAGAAGAGAAGTGACTAGTGGATGGGGCTGTGGGTGGAAGGTGTGGAAGAGGGTGCGGCTGGAGTCAGAAGGGGGCAGGGCCACAGTTCTAGTGCCAGGGCCCCTGCACTTGTTCTCCCTTTCCCTGGGCTTTGGCATCACTAGCTCCTGCTTAGCAAGTAGGGGTCAGTTTAAATACTGATTATAGAGTATCAGGGTGGGAAGGGACCTCAGGAGATCATCTAATCCAACCCCCTGCTCAAAGCAGGACCAACCTCAAAAAGCTTGTAAGGGAGCACTTGGATTTGAACCAAAGACCAGTTGATCTACAGTCAAACACTTGATCACGGAGCTACACCCCCATGACAGCAGAGCATAGTTGGGACTTGAACCCAGGATCTCCTGTTAACAAAATCAACTAAGATCTGGTGCCTGCTGCTAAACAACAGTCTGACACTCCTGAGCTGTTCTTAACAGCCAGGGTCCATCTCCCTTCACCAGGCCCAGTGCCTTCCGCACCACTGATCCCTTGGGGAATGAGTTCACAACCCTGGGTTTAACAGGTCAATGCTTTAACCACTGAGTGATCTTGGCCCCCAAAATGTGGGGCATGCCTCCTGGGGGGGGCACAGAGGCACGTTCACGGGGGCACTTCTGGGTCCAAGCCAGCCCCCATTGAAGGCAGGGAATGAGCACCACTCAGCCCAACTCTGCCCCAGCTCTTCCCTAACCCAGCCCCCTCCCTGGGCCCCTGGCTCCCAGACCAGCCTCAGCCCCCCTTACCCCTGTTTGTACCCCTCTCCTCAGGAAGCCACAGCCCCACTCCCAACCCTGGCTTCAGAGGGGCTGCAGACACAGATAATAGGGCACAATGTCCTTTATCAAGCAGCTCAGATGAGGTGGCCGAGTGGTTAAGGCGATGGACTGCTAATCCATTGTGCTCTGCATGCATGGGTTCAAATCCCATCCTCATCGAGCACCTTTATTCTTCTACAAAACAACAGTGTCCCCATTTGATACAATGACAGACCAAACCATGTTGTTTCCTGCAAACAGAAACCTTCTCAGCCTTCCCTTCCTTTAAATCAAATGCATCTGGAACCCTTCTGCTGAGCACAGCTAGCAACAACAAGGGCTGGGTTCAGTGTCTAGGTGTCTGATCCAGTAACAGACCCTCACCCACTGATGGAGGACAAATACATAGGTAACCCTTCTGCCAGGCTGAGTTGATAGCAGCAAGGGCTGGGTTCAGTATCTAGGGGTTCCCTTGCAACACTACAATGCAAAACTGGCTTGAGCCCCCATCTAGTGAGCTGGGGAAATCCTACACACGCCCTGGGTGCCTGAAAGAGGCAATACTTCCCCTCTGGCAAGCACAGATGGGTGTATCAGAAAATGTTTAATAACATGAGCATTAAATTGGGAAAACACCACAACCAGGGTTCATAAACCAACCCATTGTCAAAACCCACCGCAGCAAATTGGCTGTGATCTCTCCCTTAGGTTTGTGAGTCCAGCAACCCAAAAATCACCCAAAGTCACAGAAGTCCAACAGCCCAAAAGACACTTGAGTCCAGGAACCCAGAGGTCCCACAGCCCAAAAGTCTCTGTCCCTGGTCATTGCAGAGTTTAAAAGTTGATCTGCACAGTTTTACCTCCCAGCCTGGGTGGAACGGGGCGCAGGTTAAGGGGCACCTTAAGTGGTCCAAGGCTGACTGCCTCGCCTCTCCGTGGGGTTCTGCTACAACCCTCACTGCAAGCCGCTCCATCAGCCATCTCATGAGCCGCTTCCTCCTCTGCTCTGGGGATTTAGTGCTGTGGTTGCTTGTTGAGGACACAGAACTCACAAGATGGCAAAGCTGAGAGCCCCGTCACATGGAGTCAGGATGTAATCAGCTCACACCAAAGTGGGACAACACCCTTCCCTTGGTCTCTCTGCTGGAGCTCCTATCAACTCAGTGTCCTCCCTGGAAGAAGGTTGTGATGGGCTAAATGAATTCAGGTGAAGATTGCTCCTCAGGGCTTTTCTTTGTGTTTCCCTGTGATCCTGCTGGAGGAAGCATCATTTGAGTTTGTTTCAGTACCTTGGGTTGGGCTCAGGTTGTGACCCTGAACACAGGGGTTCCTGCACTCTCTGACCTTAGTCTCCTAGCTCAGGGGCCTTCAAACTTTTCCCCCAATGGCCCCTTTCCATGGAGGGAAAAGTCTTGTGGCCCTCCGAGGGGGTATGTCCGCCGAAATGACGCCGCAGAAAGTGGAAGATTCCACTTTCCATGGTGGCTTTTTGGTGGGACCAAAATAGCCAGCCTGGGAGTTCAGCTGTCTCCTCAGCAGGCTCGGCAGTGGTGCCAGGGTCTTGCTCACCCTCTGGGGTGGGCTCATGCATCCCAGGGGGTTTGTGCACTCCAGTTTGAAGACCACTGTTCTAGGGAATGGACAAAGGAACAGCTTCAGAAGTTGGATAGAAAGTAGCCTAAGAAATGGTAGTATAAGTGAGAAGGAAAAAGCATTGTCAGCTTGCTGACGGTCTAGATGTGGTTAGGATTTGCCACTCTCACTACAGCAACCTAGGTTTGATTCCCAGTGAGGGAAAAGTGACTTTATATCAAAAACCATTTCAGTACTCTTCCCTTGCAATTTCAGCAGATCCATGGTTTTTCCTAATTCCCCCATTTCTACATGATGTTGGGAAAGGCTTAGGACACCATATGAAAAATCAAAGCTTCCCACTGAAACAGAACAGAAAGTAACATGGGTGGTGTGTTCTATTTAGTTAGTCTTTAAGGTGCCACAGGACTCTTTGTCACTTCTGCAATTCCAGACGAACACAGATACCCTCTGATTCTTGAGTTCTATTTAGTTTTATTTAGGCCCATCACAACTCTCTCCACTTCTTCCTCTTACTTAGAGGCCTGGATGGTGAGTTCTATGGGCCCATGGTGCCTGGGGACAGGAATAGTCCTGGTGTCCAGGCACCACAGGCCCAGCTCTAGCACTGTCAGAGGCTGGGTCTCTCTCTTGGCCCTGTTTTCTGCCCGGGGTGCTCTCCCCTGTGTGACCCTCCCCATGAATCCCCCAGGCCATTTCAAAGAGCCCGGGCCCCCCACTCACCACTGGCTGTGCAGTGGAGCTGAGCAGCTTCCTGCTTGTTTCCTCCATGTGGCTTCCAGCCTCTTCCTCTGCATCCCTTCCCATCCCCAAACTGCCTCCCACAGCCTGCACCCCCCACCCCGTGCCTTAGTCTGGAACCAGAACCCAAGCTCCATCCCAGAGCCTGCACCTCACATCTCATCCCCCTCCCACAACCCAACCTCTCACCCATCCTGCACCCCAATCCCCTGCCACAGCCC
>ML679150.1:1388-26240 GCA_007922305.1 Dermatemys mawii
TGGAGGGGTATGCCCACAGATGGGCAGATGCGGCCCGGACGAAGGAGGACCTGGTTAAAATGATTGTGCTGGAGCAACTGTATAAGCGGTGCCCATCCAACCTAAGGCTGTGGTTGGAGGAACAGAAGCCAGAGAACCCGCGACACGCCGGACGGCTGGCCGACGAGTTTGTGAAGAGCTGGCCAACAGATGGCCGGGAGGAGTCCCAAAGGAACAGACCCACCACGATGCAGCGAGAGAGTCACCACAGGAAAATGGAGAACCCCCTCAAAAGGGGAATGTCCAGCATCAGGACCGACCGCCCCTCTCGAGGGGACCCATGGGACATGAGCTGCTATAACTGTGGCCGGAGAGGCCACATACGGGCCCAGTGCCCCAAGCTCAAGGACAGCCTGAGCAGACCGAACCCCCACAGGGTTAACTGGGTACGGACCCAGCCCGACGAGGGGCAGACAGCCCAGGTAAGGGGGCTGGCAGCTTACCACCTGCTCAGGAAGGAGGAGGGCCCCAGACCAGCTCCTCTGGGGTGCTGGACACTCAAGACTCTAGGTTCTCAGTTTACAGGGTGGGTGCAGGGCTGTCCCTGCGGAGCGAGTGCCTTGTTCCCCTGGAGGTGGACAGGAGGAAGGTCTATGGATACTGGGATACGGGTGCTGAGGTGACACTGGCCCGGCCCGAAATGGTGGCCTCAGATCGGATGGTGCCCAACACCTACCTGACCCTGACGGGGGTGGGTGGGACCCCGTTTAAGGTGCCCGTGGCAAGGGTGCATCTGAAGTGGGGGGACAAGGAGGGCCCCAGGGATGTGGGGGTGCACCCTCATTTGCCCACGGAGGTGTTGATGGGGGGGGACCTAGAGAACTGGCCAAGCAAACCCCCGGGCGCCCTGGTCTTGACCCGTAGCCAGAGCCAGCGAGGGGCACTGCATCCTGACCCTGGAGATGGTACCGTACCGGGGTGCAGGACCCTGCCCCATCCGGGAGGGGGTGTCCAGGGACCGGGCTCAACGAGGCCGCGACCTCAGACTCAGCAAGCACGAGGGAGCCGGCCCCTTCCCTTCCCCAGCCGCTGAGTTCCAGGCTGAGTTGCAGAGAGATCCCTCCTTGTGAAAGTTCAGGGACCTGGCCGGTCTTAGCGAGGTACGGACCATGGGGAGAGGCTGCCAGGAGAGGTTCCTGTGGGAGAAGGGGTTCCTGTACCGAGAATGGGCTCCCCCACAGGGAAGTGGAGTCATGGGGGATCAGTAGACAGCTGGTGGTCCCCCAGAAGTATCGCCGCAAATTACTGTACCTCGTCCATGACATCCCTCTTGCAGGGCACCAGGGAATCCGGCGCACCGGGCAGAGGCTGCTACAGAACTTTTACTGGCCTGGGGTCTTTAGAGCAGTCCGACAGTACTGTCGATCCTGTGACCCCTGCCAGCGGGTGGGGAAGGCCCGGGACAAGGGGAAAGTGGTTTTGAGGCCTTTGCCCATCATAGAGGAGCCTTTCCAGAAGGTGGCTATGGACATAGTGGGGCCTCTCAGTAAGACGACCCGGTCAGGGAAGAAATACATTCTGGTGGTGGTGGATTTTGCCACCCGCTACCCGGAGGCAGTGCCCTTATCCTCCATCGAAGCAGACACTGGGGTAGATGCGCTGCTGACCATTTTCAGCTGAGTGGGGTTCCCCAAGGAAGTCTTGACAGACCAGTGGACCAACTTCATATCGGCCCTGCTCCAGGGCTTGTGGGAGAAATGTGGGGTCCGACACAGCTGGACCACAGCATATCACCCCTAGTCCAATGGGCTGGTGGAGAGGTTCAATGGGATGCTGAAGATGATGCTGAAAACCTTTATGAACCAGCACCCGCAGGACTGGGACAAGTACTTACCTCACCTGCTGTTCGCATACCGGGAGGTGCCCCCGGAGTCTACCGGATTTTCACCTTTCGAACTGCTATATGGACGGAGGGTAAGGGGGCCCCTGGACCTGATGAGAGACGAATGGGAGGGGGTGGCCGCTCCTGAGGGAGAATCGGTGGTGGAGTATGTCCTGACCTTCCGAGAAACACTTGCAGAACTCATGGGCCTGGCCAGGGAAAATCTGGCCAGAGCCCAGAAGAAGCAGAAGGTCTGGTATGACCGCACGGCGCGGGCCTGCACCTATGCCACCGGGGACCACGTGATGGTTCTCATCCCCGTGAGGAAAAACAAGCTACAGGCCGCCTCGGAAGGCCCTTTTAAAGTTGTCAAGCAACTGAATGAGGTAAATTATGTGGTGGAGCTGTCTAACCGGGCGCACCATCACCGGGTGTACCATGTGAATATGACGAAGCCATATTATGAGAGAGGGAATGTGGTGTTGGCCGTGTGTGGACATTGGGAGGAGCAGGGAGCTGATCCTCTCGTAGATCTATTCCCTGGGACAGGAGTGGGTTCCCCCTGGACATAATCCCTCTCTCGGATCGGCTAACCCCTGCCCAGGAAGCTGAGATCAGAGGGGTGCTACAACTGTACCAGCAGTTGCTTTCCAACCAGCCTGGACACACTAATCTGACTGTCCACCAGGTGCAGATGGGATCGCACCCCCCTATAAGGTGCTCCCCCTTCCGAGTCACAGGGAACACTGTCAAGGACCTGGAGAAGGAGGTCAATGACATGCTGGCCCTGGGGGTGATCCAGCCATCTTCCAGAGCTTGGGCTTCACCAGTGCGGCTGGTCCTCAGAAGGGACGGGTCGATCCGGTTTTGTGTAGACTATCGAAAGCTCAATGCCATCTCTGTATCTGATGCCTACCCCATGCCCAGGCCTGATGAGCTCCTAGACAAGCTGGGGGGAGCTCGGTTCCTTACCACTATGGATCTTACAAAGGGTTACTGGCAGGTGCCACTAGATGCAGATGCCAGGCTGAAATCTGCCTTTATCACCCCTCTGGGGCTCTATGAGTTCCTGACCCTGCCTTTTGGCCTCAAAGGGGCACCAGCCACCTTCCAGCACCTGATAGACCAGCTCCTGAAGGAGATGGAGAGTTTTGCTGTGGGGTATATTGATGACATCTGTGTCTTTAGCCAGACCTTGGAGGACCATGTGTCTCAGGTTAGACAAGTGCTGGACCAACTCCAGAAGGCTGGGCTGACCATAAAGGCAGAGAAGTGCAAGGTGGGGATGGCTGAAGTGTCCTACCTGGGACACCGGGTGGGGAGTGGCCGCCTAAAGCCCGAACCAGCCAACGTGGAGGCAATCAGAGACTGGCCCACCCCCCAGCCCAAAAAGCAGGTCCAAGCCTTCATCGGGATGGCGGGGTACTATCGAAGGTTTGTGCCCCACTTTAGTGCCATAGCTGCCCCCATCACTGAGCTATGCAAGAAGGGGAAACCAGACAAGTTGATCTGGACCGAGCAGTGCCAGAGGGCTCTCTGAGTGCTAAAGGAGGCTCTCGTCAGCGACCCGGTTCTGGCAAACCCAGACTTTGGCAAGCCATTTGTGGTATTCACCGACGCCTCAGATGTGGGGCTAGGGGCGGTGTTAATGCAGGAGGATGAAAACGGGGAGAGACACCCCATCGTGTACCTGAGCAAGAAGTTGCTCCCCCGGAAGCAGAACTACGCGGCCATCGAGAAGGAATGCCTGGCCATGGTGTGGGCCCTAAAGAAACTACAACCGTATCTATTTGGAAGACACTTCACCATGTACACCAACCATTCCCCCCTGACCTGGCTGCACCAGATGAAAGGGGCCAACACCAAGCTCCTGAAGTGGAGTCTGCTCCTGCAGGATTATGACATGGACGTGGTCCATGTGAAGGGAAGTGCCAACATGATAGCGGATGGGTTGTCCCGGAGAGGGGGCCCTGAACTTCCCCAGGTCGCTGGTCAGAGCGACCCCGCTCAGTTCAGACTGGAAGAGGGGGGTGATGTGACAAGCAGGGAGGAGGGTGGACATGACTCTTGAGGCTAAGCTGCTCTAATCAGGATACCTGGAGCTGTAACCTGAGATGAGAAGGGGGAGGGGACTTGACACCTACGGCCCGGGAAGTGAACAAAGGGTAGAAGACGGCTGCAGGGTTTGGAGGGGGTAGAAGCTGGCTGGGGAAGAGGAGAGAGCCCAGATTTGGGGTCTTATCTCCCTGCCCCCCAGAAGGGCCTGACTAAGGGGTCCTGTTTGTACTGACAAGCTCTGAGTTGGATCGTGTTCCTGGCATCTCAAATAAACCTTCTGATCTACTGGCTGGCTAAGAATCACTGTGAATTCTAGGAAGTGGGGGGTGTGGGAGCGGGACTCTCCCACCCCTTGTGACAGCCACCACTGAACTTCTCCCCACAGACCCCATATCTTCTGGGCTGCCTCCCTTTCTGTTCACCAGCCAGCTCTTCCCCAGGTTGGATACATCTCCCACTCACCTCCAGCTCCTGTTACCCCACCTGATGCCATTATCCATCACACGGGACCAGGGTTTGGGGATTGGAAACTCTACCCAGCTTTCTTACTCCCCATCTCTGCAAAAGCTCCCTGGGATGGATCAGAACCTCCAAATGGTTTGAAACACACCCGAAGTCCACAGCAGGACCAGGGGCCTGGTTTCAGAGTGACCATCGTGACGGAGTGAGATCCCAGATGGGGTCAATTGGCTGTAGCTTGTGTCGGGGGTGACTTCCCTCCAAAGAATGAGGCTGGTGATCACTTGTACCTGAAAACACACTTTATTCCAGAGCATGGGTGGTGAACACACATATATTGCCTGTTATACAGTACTTTAGTCTTATTGTTCAATGTATGCCACATACACCCTTCTAGTAAAATAACTTAATTACAGAGCTTTGGAGCAACAAGACAGGAGAAACATACTGACTTTTCAGGAGTCCATTCGGTACAACCTCTGGTGTCTAATAGCTTTTCTGCCTCCCCAGCCCTCTGGCTAGAAATCTAGGGTAGCCAGAAGGATCCCAAGTGCAATATAGGGAGTGGGTTAACTTTTCATATCTTTGCTTCCAAAGTCTATTCGTGTTCAATTTTAAAAACAATTTTCAATTAAAAGAATCTGGCCAGTGAAATTCTTGTTCTTATTTTAGCAAGTGTATTTAAACCTTGTCATTTTCTAATAATATCCAAAACATTTTGTATTTCAAATTGAATAAACAAATATCTACATTTCAATTTAACCCTTCTATTTGGTTTTAAACTAGACTGCCTTATGAAAATTTTTACACAAAACAGTTCTGGCCACAAGACAAACACCACAAGACAAAACATAGAACACAAAACACACTTTCTATTGTGCCAGTAAATGCATGGTAAATTGATTACTTTTCAGTTGGCATCAGCTTTTTTTGATTTTTCTGAAAGACAAAAAGAATATATGTCTACCCCTTCTGGGCAGTCAGTTATTGATTAAAATAGTTCATTTTTATACAAATACCCTTCTCAATTGCAGGCAAAACAGAGAAATTACACCCATTTTCCTGAGTTATTTTCATAGTCAGACCAGATTTCAGTAACTTCTATCTTATCAGTTAGGTGATTTGCATTAACACACATGCTTTCTGACTTGCTTCTGGATCCAAAGCTATTCACAGCTTAAAAATTTTTACTTAAAACAAACGAACCAACCACACACACACACACACTTGTTTTTACCAGAATTTTGATGCTTTCTACCTTTAACTACTGCTTTCCAAACACACAGCGATTTGAAACACCACTATTGTAATCCCTTAGAGTCTAAGAGGATTTTAAATAAATAGTATTACATATTCACATTCCTTTAGCTAATTCAACTATATTATTCATAGCCAAATAATTGCAATCAAATAATCTGTTTGCCTGGATTACTCATCATGAGGATTTATTTAGAGACATTTTAAAGGCACCAAAAATTTTCCTCTTTACCATTTTACAAAGTTCAACTGCTTGATTCCCTCCAGCAACTACCGAGTTAACTTCTCATCAGTCCAAATCACCATTCCAAGTATTGTCCTGGGGATTTGAAATCCCCATGCTTATACTTACTCTTTCCCTTCCTCTAAGCCCTCAAAGCTTCCAACCTGTTCTCCAATCTCTGTCTATTGCTTGCCTGCTCACCTGGGCTCAATCCTGGTTTCCTTGCTGAACCGTCCCTTTCCATGGACACAGGCTTTGCTCTACTATCAATATAATAAGGAGGGTGGCTTCTTAACTAGCCCCTAGCCCTCCTGGTCTCTTCTCTTAAACATTCTCACTCACAAGGGCCACCTGTTCCTCCCTTGTAAGGCTTGTCACCTGGGCAGAACACATGGCCAATTGGCGTTTAACTATTCAATTTCCTCTTTGTGGAAAACACAGTCCTGTTAGTATACTGAGCAAAACTGGTTAAATTTTGACAAGTTCTTGAATGACTGGTACTTGTTTAGCCAATGCTTCCTTTTCTGCCTGGAAGTCCTGTCTCAAGGCTTGCAACTTGTTCTGGGCATAGCTTTGAGTTGCTGCCTGTTTCATGATCTATGCTCTTTATTGCTTAATTCTAGTTATCAAGTACACATCTCTTCCCTTTTTCTCCAACTTCTCTTTATATCCCAGGCATGCTATGGCTAAGATCATGTGCACCAAGAATTATAGGCATGGAATGAGACACCCCGAGTCCTTCTCTCCACTAACGGATTTCTACAGCCAGGAGTACACCCACTGGCACTCTGTTCCCGGCAACAAGGGTGAAGAGAGGAATGCTAAACCCTTCTCTGGTTGCAACTGAAAGTGGGCACATCTTTAATCATGCAGTCCTCAACACATAACACCAACAGTGCCAGATCATCAAATGTAAAACAACAAGGGCAAACAGATAAATGGTGTGCACTCTTCAGAACTTCTCTTCCCCACTCAATTTTTCACCAAACTGTGATAGATTTTCATTACCAATTTACCTGGGTCTCGGTTGATCAGGCTGAGACCACAGGATTGTAGGGCAGAGATGAGAGAATGTACCATGTGAACAAAATGTTCATTAATAAAATAAACCAACAACAGAAAGTATTGGGAACACTCCCACTTTATTCAGGGGAACAAAATTATTAATACCCCAAACCCTAAGTTTCTTTCATACTCACACATGTACATCCATAGAAAAAGAGGAGGTGGATGGGAAATTATATACACTGTGCAATCTTTGACTTGCTTCCACTCTTGGGCGGGCTGTTCTTTTACACCCTCGGGTCTCCTGGGGCATCTCTTTCGGAGACCCTTTGTTTGCTATTCCAGTCCAGGCTGGCTGACTATGGCTTCTTCAGTGTCCTCAGATCACACTGGCTCCAGGGACACAAAGCTCAGCTCCTCCTTACGCTGTTTCGTCTGGGTTTTTTTCCTCCATCTTTGAAGCTTGTAAATTTTGTTGGCCTGTGTTGATTCTTGACCTTGGACGCAAAGCAGATTTTTCTTATCTCTTTATTCCAAGCTGCCTTTCAAATTAACCCATTCCTTTCCCTCCTTAAAGCCAAGGGGGTTGACAAAATAATTCAAAATAGGAACACATCCGGATGCTTTTTTTCCTACACTTTGTAGCTTTGGAGAGCACCTGTAAACATATGATCTTATTTAAATCGAAGGTAACTTCTAGTGGAAATTGTTTTAATGAATCATCGTGTGTATAAAAATTCCAATTCTCTAAGTATTTACAAATATTAGTACTATAATACATATAATAAGCAAGAATACCCTTTGGTGGAACAGGGACAGTCTTGGACTGATTTCTACCCATTCTCTAAACACGTGGGGGTGCCCTGTCCTCTACAGCAGCTGATAAAGCTAAGATTACCACACCATACAAATCACCCACACAAGAAAGATTTCTTGAGACCAGTCCATGACCTTCCTCCACCTCCTTCAGCACAGAGCGCCGGCTAGGAGCCGCATACTCCAATAGCCTCCGGTGAGATGTTAGACCAGTCAGTGGCTCATAAGCGTGGAAGTAAGGGACACAAAAAAATAGAGGCATACAACTTAATCTAACTCATAAACTAAATATCACACACTTCAGGGAAAAGTCTGCGGTGGTAGCAGCTCATAAGCAGGAAAGGTTTTCACTCTCACACTTCCGCTGGGTCATGAGGTTCGGCTTGACCCCCCTTGCATTCAGAACTCCCTCACTCAAAGAGTGGAGGTCCTGGTGCGGCTGAAGTCAGCTTAAGCTTCAGACCCAATCAACTACCTACACTTCTTACACATCCCACACACTGTGCAAATAACTCACACATACCAAGGCCTATTTATTCATTCATATCACGATGCATCAATTTCCTGTATGGAGAATCTCGCAGAACAGGTTTTTCATAGGTATACACATGACACAAATACACTAAGCGCTTTATACTTAACCCAGCTGGCAATTGGCCCGAATTGGCCGTAGAACTAGATGCCCCCATGGCAACAGACCTTCCAGTCTATCGCAGGCTGAGTGAGTTTCCCCACAGCCTAGGACTAATACAGACAGCCAATAGTACAGATTAACAGATTTACGGATCTGGATATACAGATTTACGGAGCGCTTTATACCAGAAAGGTGAAATCAGATACAACCCCTAGAGTAATTTGTACAAAGATGACTCTTACCGCCCAGGAGTCGGTGGTGGGAACACCGAGGAGGCAACAACGGGAGATTTTTGAAACAGGATCTCTTACCCCTTATTGCAGTGCTGCGCAATCCGTTGCTACGTTCCCTTAGTCCAACACCGGTGCGGGAGTGCCAGCCATCCTGTTCGCGATGCCAATTGTCGGGGGTGACTTCCCTCCAAAGAATGAGGCTGGTGGTCACTTGTATCTGAAAACACACTTTATTCCAGAGCATGCAAGCGTGGGTAGTTCGCAAGGAGCTACAAAGTACAGGAGCGTCATGATGGCCTTTTATCAGAAAACATCTCTTCTCTTCTCTTCTCTTCTCTTCTCTTCCAGCCTCTCTCCGGATGCTCCCCAGTCCGGTGTCCCCCACAGGTAAGGACGTCTCCTGTCCTGGCTGAGATGCTCGCGGTGGGGGTGTGGAAGTCTCAGACAGTCAGGGGTGGGGATCCTCCTCCTCCCATACTGTGGTGTTTGGCATTGCAAGGAGGAGGGATCCCCGGGTGCCCCCCTGACATCCCCTGGGTGGATGAGGCCGCCCCCTTCACAGGCATCTCCAGTGGAACCTGCCCCAGCAACAGCGTCTCCAGTCCAGAGACACATCCGTGGGGGCAGAAGAGAGACCTCAGATGGAGTCTCCCTGGGGGGTCCCTTTGGTGGGTCCCAGCCCAAGTCATAGGGGAGAAGATGCCCCCGTCCTCCTGGTGCTACCCAGCCCCTCATTGGCAGCTTTGGCAGAGAGAGCGAGGGCTGGATGGTCCATGGAGACTGAGCACCCACCTCCCACTTACACTGAGTCATACTGAGTGTGGAGGGGTGGAGCTCTCCCTGCTCCTGATCTGGGATCCCACACAGGACTCAGGGCCAGGGGCACAGACCCAGCCTCGCCCAGTGGGACATTAAAAGCAGGTTCTGCAGAGACCCCAGAAGAAACGCAGTGGGTGGAAAATCTCCCCCTCCCTTCCCCACATCCAGCTGACTCTCCTCATTTCTCTTCCATGCCTCCTAGTTACTGCTAGGCAGGCCTGATAGTCAGCTGATGGGTTCTCCCCGCCTTCTACCACTGCCTCGGATAGAAAATGTGGGGTGAGAACCCTGATGGGAATGGAGGTCTTGGGGTTGAACCATTTGCATCAACAATCTTCCCCACTCTGTGCACTCCACTTCCCCAGATGGGGAGTGGAGGGAATTTGGGGTGCACCAGGTAGACAAAGGATCCTTCTTGCTCCAGCTCTCTTCCTGATGCCCCTAATCCCTGATGAGAAAAGCAGATTCTCTCCTGGGCTGGAAATAAGCTGCAGATTTTAAGAGTGAGGGAAATGAACCACTGGGACAAGTCCCCATGGGTCATGGTGGATTCTCCAGTGTATGTGATTTCTGAACCAAGCCTGAATGTTTCTCTTAGAGATCTGCTCTAGGGCACAGGGGAATCAATTCAGGAAAGTTCTAGGGCCTGGGTGACACAGGAGGTCAAACTTCATGATCACAATGGTTCCTTGTGTCCCTGGGATCTATAAAGAGATCCTCGAGTTTGAAAGAAAGAGATGGGCCGTGGTTTATTTGAAGGGGTGTATTTCCCAGCATGGGGGCAGGTGCAGGGCAGTGAGATGAGGCTGGTTTGTGATCGTGTCTGTCCAGGACTCATCTCTTTTCCATTCTCCCTTCTTCTCATTCCGTCGTGGCCTCTCCCTCCACAGTGATCCTCTGTCTCTGTTCTAGATCTGTTGCTGGCCCCCACACTCTTATGGGAGTTCTGGTACATAGTGTATCTCCTAGGGGAGGGGGTCAACCTCACATGCTCGGCTACTGGGCTGGAGGAGGTTTCGGGATACAGATTCTTCTATCACAAAGGGCAGCAGGACCCTAGTGTAGTTCTCGACCCTAATGCTGGAGCCCGGCTGGAGTTCACAGCTGAGAAGGGAAATGCCGGGTCATACACCTGTGCGTACTGGAGATGGGAATCCAGCCATGAGATCTCATCTAGGAACAGCAGGTCCATGTCCCTCACAGTGTCAGGTGAGCTCCTGTTATTCCTGCTGTTTGAAGGGCAAGTCCCTGGGAATCTGAAGCCCACCCTGTTACATAGCCTCCGCTGCGGTGATCGTGAGTACCTCTGGAACAGTACCTGGGAGGGCCCCTCCATGCATCAGCTCCCTTCGGTTCACAGTCTTTTCTTGGGGGAGGCATTTGGCTTCACTGCCTCCTGGGACCAAAGCTTGGAGCCTTTAGCAACCCTGAGTGAACTCCCCTGAGCGAGTCCACCAGAGTTGGACACAAGAAACAGAGACTTGCACCTTGTTTAAACTGCCGTGACCCGGCCTGCGGGGTAACAGCAGAGGGGTTATTAGGGACACAGCAGAGAAAGTCTTTGGTCACCCTATGGAACAGAAAAAAACATTAACCCCACTTCTTGACGCCTTAAGCCATGCCCACCTGTTACCATTAGCCCCGCCCCTGGTTTATTACTTCTGGGGTCAAGCCGGAGATGAGACTGGAAGCAAGGTGTGTCATGTGACCCTTCTAAGAACTCCTCCCACCAAGAACTCCAACTCTCTCTACTATTTAGGGTGGGTTTTGGCCACAGAGAACTACCCCAAGAGAAGATTTGACCAAAACAGAGCAGCTTCTGGGATGGGATGAACTGCCCAGAAGAGGCTCGTGTGACCCCTTTAAGAACTCTTCCCATCACCCTCTGCTAATCAGAATGAAGCACCACCACCCCATAAGTCCCAGCGCTGGGCAGAAGAGGCCATTTCTGACAAAGGGCACATGTTCTACAAATTATGGAAATGCTAAGACCCCTTCACCTCTCCTATGAGAACTTTGGAGTTTGTTTTAGGCTCTAGGGCCTTCGACCATTCACAGAGAAAGTGGTACATCAGCACCAGTTCTGAGGAAGACGTGGGTGTGGCTGAGGAGAGCCGTTTAGCCCAGCCAATGTTGGATATGCTGGACCCAACCCTGAAATCCAACTGCTCGTGAGACACCTCAATGAACATGGCAACTTCTTGTCATCCACCCCCCTTGGGGAATTATTTAGGGGAGTTCTCGAGTGAGATCCCGCCAGATCAACACATCACCCAATTTATATCGGCAGGTCTGAAAACATATGGGCACAAGCTGTTGGGAGGAAAGGCCTGTATGAAAGGCAAAGCGATTACCCTGAATGTAGCAAAGATCTAGTCCTGGACTATTGCCCAGGCCTGGGAGAAAACACCACAGCCCACCATCGTAAGGAACAAAAATCAGTGGCAAATAGAGACAAAAACCCTTAAGAAAACACAGAAAGTTGTTTACAGCAAGAGGGTGCTAGGCTTTTGAACATGGATATGAGGTGGTATACTCTGTAAGAAAACCTGATTGGACTAGTTGTTGGCCAGTCTAATAGGGTTGAGAGTTTAAACTTCGTGCTTATATTTTATTTCCATTGGTAACTAACTCTGACATTTGCCTATCACTTAAAATCTATCTTTTGTTGTCAATACATTTGTTAAACTGTTTCTCTTTACCAGCGAATTTGCCTGACATGTCGGGCAAACCTGCTCAGGTTGGCAAAGGCTGGTGTATGTCCCCGTTCCACTGATGAAGTGATGAACCAGTGAATAAGTTTTCACAGCTCATCTTGAGCCGCGCAAGATGGTATATTCCTGAGGTGCAGTGCTGGGAGCTGGGGAGATCTGGCTGGCGACATTGTCTCTGTGATTCATGGGTGACTCTGGGAGAATTCATGCAATACAGGTGGGAGCGGGGCTCCACAAGCTGTTATGCTGAGTCATCACAGCACTTGGAGAGGTTTGCTGCTGATCACTAGCAGGGCATTGTGAGAGACAGCCGAGGCTGCAGAGAGTTCAGCGGGCACAGCGGTCCCAGGAGCAGGGGATCCCACAATAGGCACTTACACCAAAACTCACATCGCTAGTAGGTTGCTTCCAGCCCAAGAGATCAATCACTTACCCCACATCAACTGCTACCCAAGATCCTGCACCAAAAACAACACCTGTAGCCAATCCTATTATAAAGGTTTATTAACTAGGAGAAAGAAATGAAAGAGTTATCTGAAGGTAGAAGCAATCAGACAGAGACCTGCCAATGAGTTACCACGTAAATCTGAAAAGTGACAGATTTGTGGTGATCTGTCAGTTGAAAGGGTCTTTCAGGGCAGATGTAGGAGGCAGCCTCTGGGGGTCTCTGGCTTCAGTTCAGAATCTCTGGCCCTGCTGAGTTAAAGCAGCCAAAAAGATGCAATTTCCCTTCCCCCAGAGTTCAACAGCAGGGGACAATTCCCTATCCATGTCTCCTCTTTATGGGTGGGTAGGGGGGACACCATCAACAAGGTGTTTTGTCCTCTCAGGTTCCACAATGGCTTGTCTGGTGTCTATGGCCCTGCTTTTGCTGGGCAGGAAATAACGTTTCTTGTAGCAATGTCGTATTTCAGACTTGGTCTTGCTTCTCTCCCGACAGTGGGCATTTACAGTTTCAGAGCAAACACTTAACTATCATCTTATAACATGGGATAGGGACTATCAGGGAGATTAATGCAGGCAACAACATAGAAGCATTTCATAACATCAAAAGACATTCTTATAAAACTAATACCCATTTAGAGCAAATCTAGCACACAGGTGACCTGGTCTGGTATGCAGCTATGAGGTTGTAAGTTCTCAGCTAATGCCTGCAGCCTGGGTAAGAGTGGGCATCAGACCAGCCAGCAGAACACAAGCCAGGCTGTTGTTCTTATCCGCCAGTTAGTCTGATTCATGCAGACACATGAATCCACATTCCTTTGTCCAGGACTGGCTTCTTTATCAACTACTTCATCACATATTTCCAGCTTTCATACAGAACGCTTTCTACACAATCCACGCATACATCACGCAGTGGTTCATGACCAACAGGTCACCAGTTTTCATACAATACCTGACAAGATGCTGCTTGGCTAAAAATTTGGTCTGCGGAGCTTTGGGTTTGCCCATCACTGGCAGAAAAGGCCTCTTGGGGTTTAAAGAGTAAAGGATATGGATGCCTGGAGGAGGGGGAGAACATATGGAGAATTTCCCCTCCTTATTTAGTTGCCCTCTGGATGCGCTTTGTCACCACCTCGCTATAAAGCACATGCTCATCTTCAGTAAGTTTTGTTTTGTTTTTCATTTGTGCTGTGTGGGCCTGTGAGTCCGGGAATGCTATGAGCGCGTAGGTGACTTCTGAGCCCTGGGGGGAGAGGAAAGAGAAATGGTGAGGGGGAGGAGTGTACGGACACCAAGTACTTGGATGCTGAAGTGGAGAGTGCGCCTATAAAATAGGTGGTTGCAAAGTCATTGGAGGAAAAGATCAAAGTGATCTCAAAAAAAGGGGAGAATTCCCTGAAATCAGTAAAATGGAATTCTGGGAAGTGCAAAGGAAGGACCAGTTAAAGGCAGCAGGACAGAAGGGGTTTAAAGTGTATGGCAGCAATACTGCAGAAAAGGAGTTCTAGTGGAGCACAAACTGCATATGAGTCGATAGCACAATGCTGCTGAGGAAAAGGCTAATCTCGTTCTAGGATCTATTTACAAGACTGTCGTATGGAAGACACAGGAGGTAACTGTTGTCCCTCTCAGTGCTGGTGAGGACTTAGCTGGAGTATTGTGTTGAGTTTTGTGCAACTCACTATAACAAAGATGGGACAAACTGGAGAAGGTCCAGGGGAGAGCAGCAAAAATGGTCAGATATTCAGAAAATATGACCCATGTGGAAACGGTGAAAGAATTGGGCATGTTTAGTCCAGACATGAGAAAGCTGAGGGGGGACTTTATAATCATCTTCGAACATGACGCTCTAAAGAGGACGGTGCTCAATTGGTCTCTATACGTGCTGAAGGTAGGACAAGATGTAATGGACTTAATACGTGATGAGGGAGATTTAGTTTGGATATTAAGGGAAACTTTCAATCTCTAAGGATAGTTAAGCTCTGGATTAGGTGACCCAGGGAGATTGTGGAATCTCCATCATTGGAGGTTTTTAAGAACCGTTGGACAAACACTCGATGCGATGGTCTAGGTTTAAGTAATCCTACCTTGGCACGGGGGCTGGACCAGATGGCTTCTTGAGGTCCCTTCCAGACCTGCATTTCTTTGATTCAAAGGAGGTTTGGAATGGTGGGGAAAGGGATGACGAATTCCCAGTCCTTCCTCCCACATGAACAAACCCTGTGCAGCATCTCTTCGAGGCTGTGTCTGGCGGTCCCACACCAGAACAGCAGCTGCATCTCAGGCATGGGTAAAAGATTGAGGCCTTGCCGTTTCCAGGTGGTTGGACTGTGCTGGGGATTGAAGCTTAGCCTATAAATCCATTCACGTTACCTGTTCCATCTGCTTTGCTCTGGCACTCATGGCTTTTGATCCTTTATTATCACAACCAGGATCCTGGTTCCCGGTGTGTTCTCTGGGCTCAGATCCCTTGGTGCTTTTCTGAGGCTTTGGAACTAAAACAGAACCAGACGAAAACAGAGCTGAGGTGGGGAGAGATTGTGAGGAAATACTTAGCCTCAGTGAAGAGTCTTGAGAAAGAAGAAGGTAAATTCAGCCTGTAAGTATTGATTTCAGTGCGTGTGTGATTCTGGGATTTCTGCTAGGGCACATGGGGAAAACGGTCCAATAATTTATCTGTATTTGTTTAAATATGTATTTTCCCAGCCCAGAGGCATGAAGATTTCTTCACGTTTCAAATTATTTTACTGCTCACTTTGCCCTAAGCACGACCAAAGGTCTTAGTGTTCACATCAAATGAAAGGATTTGTTTTGGCCAACTCAGCTGAAGTTTAGTTTATTTGACATCACGTGCTAATATAATCAAACGTACCAATATACATTTGAAAGCCAATAAATATTTTTTTTAAACTCTGTGTTCTTATACTTTGTCTTCTCATTGAAAGGTAAATACTTTGTTTGCAATGCATAGTTAGGTTTGGTAGGATGCTTGGTGGTAACTAATGGTTTAAAACAGGGGTGGGAAAACTGTGGCCTGCAGGCCATATCTGGCCCACAGGCCTGCCCTGACCAGCTCCTGAGCTCCCGGCCAGGGAGGCTGTTTCCCTACCCTGCAGCCTCAGATGGCCGGCAGCGCTGCAGTGGCGTGGCTGGCTCTGGTGGGACCTGAGCTTCTGCCATTCTGATCGGTCTGGTAAGGGGGTGGGGCTGTGGTGGGCCACGAGGCCTCTAGGCATGTTGCTCTGAGCAGGATGAGGTACAGAGGGCCGGAGGGTTGGATAAGGGGCAGGCAGTCTTGGGGGCAGTCAGGGGACGGGGGGGTGTTGGTTAGGTTTGAGGTCTTTTGGGGAAGTTAGGGTGAGGGGGTCTCGGGAGAGGGCGGTAAGGGAACAAGCTGCATGGGGGATTGGATGGGTTGGGAGTTCTGAGCGGGGCAGGAATGGGGAGGAGGCTGGATAGGGGGTGGGGCCAGGCTGTTAGGGAGGCACAGCAGAAATTCGCCCTCCGTACAATTTGGAAACCTCGATGTGACCCTTGGGCCAAAATGTTTGCCAGCCCCTGGTTTAGAACTATTTACTCTGATCCCTACAGAGTAGTTATTGGCTACAGCATATCGAGGAAGCAGAGGGGAAGTCACAGCCCATTGTCCCCTTTCACCCACCTCTTCTCTTCCTATAACAGTAGAAGATGAGGGCACCCAGGAGTCCAGACAGAAGCAACATGCCACCAGTTATCAGCAGAACGTCACGGGTAGAGAGTGAGGCTGTTCATGCAGAAAACAAAGAAAAGGGAGGGAAGGGGACATGAGAACAGCCAGACAACCCTGGGACAAAGTCTGGGACCCACAGATGAATCTGCCTTTGCAACAATTTTGCTGTGACAACCCTTTACCGTGTCGATGGCATGTTCAGTCTGTAACAGCCTGCTGCTTGGTCTAAAGAGGGGAAGCATGGTTCAGTGGTTATGGAGCAGGCCTTGAACACTGGATATGGGGGTTCAATCCCCTGCTCTATGACAGCCCCTTGTTTGACTCCCGGCCTTCATTCCCCATCTCTAAAATGGGCACCGAGGGGCTAAATCCATTAACAACATTGTGAGGAGCTCAGATAGCTGGGCCATGGAAGGGTCATAGATAGGAAGGGTCTGGGGGTAGAATGGAGATTTTCATCTCCACTTTGGTTTCAATCCACATGTGATATCTGTCACGTCATCCGACCTCCCTTTCCCAGGAGAGGTCCTGGGGACCGTTCTCCTCGACTGGGAGCAACACAGGGAGGTGATTTAAGTAATTAGGGATGTCTCACCTGTCCCGGGGACACTGACAGTGATGTTCATGGCCTGGCTCCTGGGGGCTGGGATCCACCTTCCGCCCACTTTCTCCTCGTACCCACAGGTGAATTCCCCAGTGTTGTTGGGACCGGCTCGTGAGATGTTGAGCACAGAGACATTCCTAAAGCCGGTGCCAGGCTCCATGGTGCTGATCTCAGACCCCACATACCCAGGGCCAATCTCAGCTGCACCCTTGTAGAAATGAAATCTCCTCTCCTCGGTGCTCCCGGAGACCACACAGATGATGAGCAGGGGGAGTCCTTCACTCACTGCTCCAGAAGGGGGATCCAACCTCAGCACTGGCTGGGGTGGGGGATCTGTGGGGAGCAGCGAAGGGGAGGACTCAGCGGGAGACAGCAGTGGGCAATGTGGAGATGGTGCCCGGAAGTCAATTTATTCAGAGCTGACCTGTGTCCTCTGTCTAGAGCCTCTTGCTCCACCTCAGGATCCTGAGGGGCTCCCCACTGAAATATGTGAGAGCCGGGCTAGGGGGTGGGGATGGCTTCCTTCAGATTCAACGTGGGGCTGGGATGTGGGGACAGAAGGTGGCCAGGGCACCAGGATGTGACTCGTTTCCTTTCACTTCTCCATTACTAATGTCTCAGCCCCGTGTATTCATGGATCCCTTGGGAGATAGGGAGGGCTCAGGTTGTCTGGGGATCCCACCCCCTCTGTGCAGACTGAGAGCAGGATGCCTGCTGGGATTCTACCATCCCAGAGGGTGGAGGTGTGAGGTGGCCATGTTGGATGCCCAGGTCTGTGTCCACGCCCGTGGAGAGGGGCTGGCCACTCCCAGCTGGGATCTCCCAACCAGATGGGCATAACTGGTGCAGGCAGGTGCATGGCCCAGAGCCCCTGGCTCTGTGATGCTCTGTGGGGAATGAAGCTGCCCCTGGATGACCCCCAGGTTAGAAGCTCCATCAGCCCCCCATGTCGCATTGGATCCTGCAGTTCAGTGAACACCAGGGGCAGGCCAGCATGTGAGGGGAACAGGGTCTCCGGGGAGTTATTTGTGGTGCTCAGGGAGAGGAATGGGGCCACAGGGGGATCAAGAAAACAGGGGTCAGTTATAGATACCAAAGAAGGGTGACACTTGGCAGGGATCACTGGAAGGGTCTGGGAGCTGGGAGACAGATGTTACCAGGTTACATTCGTCTCAGGAATTAGAGGGGGATGGAGACTTCTGTGTGGGAAACTCCCTTCACTCCTGTATCTCACTGAACCCCAACCCTGCACTGTGCCCACACATTACCCAGCAGGGAGCAGGACCCCTCTGTGTGGGATCCCCTGGCTGGACTGGGTTACCCAGTGCACAGCAGATGTACGGGATGGGTGGGCTCTGTCTCAGCTATGAACATCAGCCGGTCACTCCACTGGGATTGGGGATCTTTTTAGAGATCAAATCCCTGCTCTGAGAGAAGGATTTGTATTGATGGTGCTTTTCCGTTGGCGGACAAGCACCTATGCACAGCATCTTCCCCTGATAGGCAGCAGGGGATCCTGAGGACATTGGCACCATCAGAGGGCACGGTAACATCAGTAACTGATCCACTTGTGATGATCCTCATGATCAAAGAGGCAGGTCTGGTACCCTAGAATTGGTTGCCCTGACAGCTGGTGTGACACACAGCAGAGCCCTCTGAGTGCTGAACTTTACTGATCAGCTGGAAGCCTCTCCCGCCTGCTGAGATGGCCAACATCCCCCCAGCACAGCTGACACCAGGGCCTTACCCTTGTCACAGATGGGGAAGATTTGGGGTTTGTTTCCATAAAAGTCCCGAAGTTTTCAAATGTCACTGATGGCTGGGAGCTCCCGCAACACCAAAGTAGAACCAACACCCCCCTGAACCTACCAGAAGAGACAGAGAGCCAGGGAGTGACATTGACCCATTGGGTGGGCCTGTCCGGAGCTGAGTGACCGGGCTGTAACTCACCCCGTGAATGGATCACAAACACCCCCTCTCGGGGCAGTAAACATCAGGACATGGGGGACTCACCTCTCACTTCTATGGAGACGGGCTGGCTCCTCACTGATGGGATCTCTCGCCCAGACACCCTCCTCCAATATTCACAGCTGTACGCTCCAGTGTTCACCATGCCCACCGCCGACAGCTGAACTGTGCTGGTGTAACTGTTCCCGGTTGAGCGGAGTTCCTTGGGTGGAATTTCCTGGTCTACTCTGAAGAACCGGACCCCGGACACAGTGGATGCCCTGGGAACTGAGCACGTCAGGTTCACAGTTTCTCCAGTGATGTAGACGGGAAATTGCGGAGACACAGTGAGCTGGGGAGCCGGGTCGCGGTCTGGAAAAGACAAAGAAGTTGGGGGAGGATATGGTTCCTACTTGAGCGGCTGGTGACAGGGAAGCAGAGGAAGAGCCAGTGAAGAGCAGAAGAGGGAGGAATCCTGGACCGAGACCCCAGCCAGCTCCAGCTCAGTGCCAAGGAACCACATCCCCACTGGGCAGGGCACACACTGAGCAGCGGAGATCTCATTGACGGGAAAGCCCATGGGACCAGCGTCCCCCCATTGGTACATGAGGAGGCAGCTCCTGCCCAGGGCCAGCTCAGCCTGCAGGGGCTGGGAGATTAGGGCTTGTGAGGCTGAGGTCGGGGGTATCGGGGAGCTGCCCCCACCAGGCACAGACCTGGTGTCCCTGCACTAAGGGCCGGGGGTAGCGACATGCCTCAGAGCCCTGGGTAACCCCACTGGGAGCATCACACACACAGCTGGGGTCTGCCGCAATGACTCCAGTGCAGCTACGACCCATTGACACCAGCTGAGATCTGGCCCCATTGACTCCAGAGGAGCTATGGCCTAGTGACCCCATCTGGGATCTGCGCCATTGACTCCATGGGCTGTAGGGAATTCTGGCGTACTGGCGCTGGTGGGAGGTCGGGATTATGGGTCCGTGACCAATCCCTCTCCTGACAGGGATCATAACTGAGGAATCCAGGCTGCTGCAGGGCCAAAGATTCACAGTGGGTGCCACTGACAGGGCCCAGTCAGGGTCCCAGTGCTGTGAGCTTCCCTGCAGCAGTGCCCTATAATTGCCCAGTCTTTGCTGATCAGCTGGCACCCGAAGCCCACTGTAGAGTTGCTGAGATGCAGGGAGCGGGGCTGACTGGAGACAGGGGGTGAAGCTGGGGTGTTGGGGTGGGATTCAGATTCCCAGAGACTCTCCCTTGAACAAACACGAAAAACAGGGGCTCATCGGTCATTCTGATGGAGACGGAGCTGCTGTTCCTAGACGAGATCTCTCGACTGGATTCCCTTCTCCAGTACACACAGGTGTATGACCCGGCATTTCCCTTCCCCGCTGTGAGCTCCAGCCAGTGTCCTGTATTTGGGTGTTGGACTATGGCGGATTCCCACTACCCTTTTTGGGGGGGGGGGTGTTTGTGTGAGTGTGTATGCGCACGCTAGAAGAGATCAGCCCTGCTCTGTCTATGCGACATTCATCTCAGTGGCTGCAGGTCCTGGATTCCCCACAGGAAATGGGGTGTCTGGAGGATGGACACTCTCCAAGAGAAGCCAGGACAGCTCAGAGCTCACCTGTCACACTGATGGAAACAGCGGGACTCTCCCCAGATTTCATCCTGCGACCTGACAGCTCTACCCAGTACACACACGTGTATGATCCATTGTCTTTCTGTGTCATAGAGCTCAGGGTGTGCGTGTTGCTCTTTCCAGATGAGATATTCTGTCCGGGATCTCTGGAGAACTGGAATCCTGTAACGGTCTGTTCACCGGGAGAAGCTGAACACTTGAACACAACAGACTCCCCGGTGAGGTACAGCTGGTGCTGGGGGCTGAGGGAGAGGGTGGGTGTTGCAGGGGTGTCTGGAAAAGACAATGAGTGAGATTTCACTGCAGGAGAAGGGGCTCAGGGAGCTGGGAGGAGGAGGTGCCGGGGAGAAGGTTGTTACTGGCTAAGTGGAGCAAAGGGGGGACATACACAGGAGAAATAGTTGCCCCTGGCAATTCCACTGCACCCCAATCTGACCCCAAATGCCAATGTAGCATCACACCCTCCCCAATATAACAGTGCACGTGACATAGCACCGCGCCAAACCCCAGGATCTTAATGCAACCCAACAGGAGAGGAAGTTGCAGCCCTACTTCCTCTCCTGGAAGTAGGGCTGCAACTTCCGGGATTCCTGGGTTGCACCTCCACACTGCACCCAGTACAGCAATGACCCGCAACCCAATGTAGCATGTGATTTGTGTGTGATGTGGGAGATCATGTATGTCAGCCCCAGGGCTGAACACAAGGAGCAGCACTGATATTGAGAGAGGGTCATTCAGTGGGCATATGGCCTCTCCTGGAGCCTGGTCTATTGTGTAGTCACAGGATTCGGGCCCCGGCTCAGCCTTGATTTCCACCTGTCCCAGGTACTGGGGTTGGGGATTTCACCCAAGTGCTGGTACAACCTGGATTTCATCCCTCGGACAGGCCTGGGAGCCGAGCAGGTGGGGGTTAGCGGCTCCCCTCGGAGATACATGGTGCATAGGGGAGATGGGGGTGCAGAGAGAGCCGGGGGGCCGGCAGCGAATTTGGATCAGAGGTGGGGAGAGACCCTCAAGGTGTGAGGGGAAGAACTGATGGGGGACCAAGGCCCCAACTCAGGGCCTCAACATTGACCCACCTCCCTGTCTCTTACCCCAGTGCCCAGACAGACTTGATGGCAGATCTAGATGTGGGGGCTCTCCAGTAAACTTGTGGGAAGAGCGCCCCCTCCCCAGGACCTTTTGGTACTGCACAGCATGGCTGGATCCTCTTCCACTGTCTAAGCCCCAATCCCCATACACCTGGATGCTGGAGGGGAGGGGGACAGCCGGGATGAATCCCACCCAGGAATGAGCAGCCTCAGGTCCCTGCTGGACTCTCCCGTTCTGCCTGGGGGGTGATGGAGTCTCAGCCAGTAACACTCTCACCCCAGGGAGTTGTGGGGCTGGGCTCTCACTGCCCCACACTCTCCACACTGGGGGAAGTGGGGTGCAGAGAGAGGGTTGAATGGGGCAGGGTTGGTAATGCAAATGGTTGAACCCCAATCCTCCTTTTCCCATTAGGCCATTCACCCCATGTTCTCCTTTCTGGGGGAAGACACAGAAGAGGGAGGTGTGACGAGCAGGGAGGAGGGTGGATGTGATCTCAAGAGTTTCACTGGAGATGGGAGGTTGCTCTGAAGGGGACATACCTGAAGCTGTATGTGGAGATGAGAAGGGTGAGTGGGAGATGCCACCTGGAGCCCGGGAAGTGAACAAAGGAAGGAAGAGACGGCTACAGGAGTTTTTGGAGTGGAGAGTTGGCTGGGGAAAAGAAGGGATTCCTAAGATTTGAGTTTAACCTCGCTGCCCACCAACAGGGCCTGACGAAGGAGTCCTGTTTGTCCCTACGAGCTCTGGTTTGGACTGGGTTCCTGTCATCCCTAATAATCCTTCTAATCTACTGGCTGGCTGAGAGACCCAGTGTCACAGGGGATGAGGGAGTCCCGTTCCCACACACCCCCCCGCCACTTCCTGGGATTCACAGTGATTCTTAGCCAGCCAGTTGATCAGAAGGTTTATTTGAGATGCCAGGAACACGATCCAACTCAGAGCTTGTCAGTACAACCAGGACCCCTTAGTCAGGCCCTTCTGGAGGGCAGGGAAATAAGCCCCCAAATCCGGGCTCCCCCTCTCTTCCCCAGCCAGCTTCTACTTCTCTCAAAATCCCTGCCGCCGTCTGCCTTCCTTTGTTCACATCCCAGGGCCTAGGTGTCAACTCCCCTCCCCCTTCTTATCTCAGGTTACAGCTCCAGGTATCCGGATCAGAGCAGTTTCCCCTCAGAGTCATGTCCACCCTCCTCCCTGCTTGTCACACCCAGTGAATCCAAAGGAGTGGGGGTGCAGGGCCTTGACTCCAACATTTCCCATGACAGGGGGATGAACCCGTCAGCTGCCCATCACACCCTCCTAACAGTAGCTAGAAAGTACTGACCAGAAATGGGGAAGCCAGGGCGGACGTGGGGAAGGGAGGAGGGAGATTTTCACCTGCCGCATTTCCTCTCACTGCTCCCCTGTACCTCACTGAGCTCCAACCCTGCTCTGGGCCCACATGTTACCCAGCAGAGAGCAGGGCCTCTCTGTGTGGAATACCCTGGCTGGACTGGGTTACCCAATGCACAGCAGGAGTACGGGACTGGTGGGCTCTGTCTCAGCTGTGAGCATCAGCCGGTCACTCCACTGGGACCGTGGATCTTTTAAAGACCAAATCCCTGCTTGAGAGAAGGATTTGTGTTGATGATCCCCTGGGGGGAGAGCACCTGTGGGCAGCATCTTCCCCTCCCCCACACATGGGCAGCAGGGGATCCTGAGGACATTGGCACCATCAGAGGTCGGGGTAACATCAGTAACTGATCCACTTGTGATGATCCTCATGACTAAAGAGGCAGGACTGGGACCCTAGAGCTGGGTCCCTGTCAGCTGGGGCAACAGACAGAGCAGAGCCCCCTCAGTGCTGGACTTTACTGATCAGCTGGGAGCCTCTCCCTCCTGCTGGGGTGTCCAACCTCCCCTGCAGTGTGGCTGACACCAGGGCCTGATCCTTGCCACAGACGGGGGAGATTTGTGGTTTGTTTCCCTAAACCTCCCCAAGTTTTCAAATGTCACTGATGGCTGGGAGCCCCCCAAACCCAAAGAAGAACCAACACTCCCCACCCCCGAACCCACCAGAAGAGACAGAGCCTGGGAGTGACATTGACCCATTGGGTGGCCCTGTCCGGAGCTGAGTGACCGGGCTGTGACTCACCACGTGCATGGAGCATAAACACCCCCACTCGGGGCAGTAAACACCAGGACATGGGGAATTCACCTCTCACTGCTATGGTGATGGGTGGGCTCCTGTTCGATCGGATTTCTTGCCCAGACATCTTCCCACAGTAATCACAGCTGTACTCTTCGGTCTTCACCATACCCACCGCCGACAGCTGAACTGTGCTGGTGTAACTGTACCCGGGTGAGGGGACTTCCTTGGAGTGGATTATTTGGTCATCCCTGAAGAACCGGAGCTGGGACATGATGGATGCCCCAGTAGCTGAGCACGTCAGGGTCACAGTTTCTCCAGTGATATAGACAGGCGGCTGAGGGGACACGGTGAGCTGGGGAACCGGGAGGGTGTCTGGAAAAGACAAGGGGGTTGCAGGAGGAGAAGGTTCCTATTTGGGCAGCTGGTGACAGGGAAGCAGAGGAAGAGCCAGTGAAGAGCAGACGACGGCGGGATCCTGGACCCAGACCTCAGTCAGCCCCAGCTCAGTGCCCAGGAACCACGTCCTGATCGGGCCAGACACACACTGAGCAGCAGGGATCTCAGTGCCGGGGAACCCCGTGGGACCAGGGTCCCCCCCTTGGTACGTGAGGGGGCAGCTCCTGCCCAGGGCCAGCTCAGACTGCAGGGGCTGGGAGCGGGGGGCTCGTGCAGCTGAGGCTGGGAGTACTGGGGAGCTGCCCCCAAAAGGCACAGACCAGACGTCCTGGCACTGAGGGTCAGGGGTAGCGATGTCCCTCACAGCCCTGGGTAACCCCCCTGGGAGTGTCACACAAACAGCTGGGGTCTGCCCCATTGACTCCATGGGCAGTAGGGAATTCTGGCCTCCTGGCGCTGGTGGGAGGTCGGGATTATGGGACCGTGACCAATCTCTCTCCTGACAGGGATGAGGACTGATGAATCCAGGCAGCTGCAGGGCCAAAGATTCACAGTGGGTGTCACTGACAGAGCCCAGTCAGGGTCCCAGTGCTGTGAGCTTCCCTGCAACAGGGCCCTATAATTGCCCAGTCTTTGCTGATCAGCTGGCACCCTATACCCACTACAGAGTTGCTGAGATGTGTGGAGTGGGGCTGACCAGAGACAGGGGGTGAAACTGGGGTGTTGGGATGGGCTTCAGATTCCCAGAGACTCTCCCATGAAAGAGAAGGAAAAACAGGGGCTCATCGGTCATTCTGATGGAGATGGAGCTGCT
>VOCN01041094.1:0-22584 GCA_007922305.1 Dermatemys mawii
TCCATTTAATCAATTCTAATTCTCATCTATATCTTTTTTCTTTCATGAATAAACCTTTAGATTTTAGATGCTAAAGGTTTGCAACAGTGTGACCTGCGTCTGGGGCTTGGTCCTTTGGGATCGGGAGAACCTTTTTTCATTTACTGAATTATTGGTTATCATAAGCATTCATCCCCATAACGAGTGGCACTGGTGGTGATACTGGGAAAGTGGAGTGTCTAAGGGAATTGCTTGTGTGACTTGTGATTAGCTAGTGGGGTAAAACCGAAGTCCTCTGTGTCTGGCTCATTTGGTTTGCCTTAGAGGTGGAAAAGCCCCATCCTTAGGCTATAACTGTCCTGCTTGAAGCAATTTGTCCTGAACTGGCACTTTCAGTTGTGTCCCACCAGAACCAACATTGTTACATGAGGAGCCCAGGGCTCAGACAATAGGGGCTGCGGGTCAGGAGTGAGGGGCACCGGCAGAGCGGTGAGTGAGGAGCTCAGTGCTGAGATGTTCGGGGTTGCAGGTCAGGGCCGGCAGTTTTGTGCAGAATGTTCAGAGCTGCCCTGTATCTCTCCTTTCTCTGTCCTGTCCCTGCTCCCTGAATGCACACGTCTCCTCCAGGCACTGCAGGCACTTCCACCTCCACCACGGGAGAATGCAGCCAGCTGGGAGGAACCTGCTATGTGCCCAGAAGTCTTTTTTCTTCCAGCCTGTGAGGACAGAGGGGATGTCAGGACATTGCCCCTTCAATCCCCCACACAAAAGGCCCTTCTGAGGAAAGGCAAAACCCTGAAGAGGAAAAGTAACAACACAAAGGACTGGAAAGATGTAAACTTCTATAGCTCAGTGGGATATCTTATCATCTGACCAGGGACTTGTACCCTGGACTCCCAGATTAAAAGTTTGATGCTCTACCAACTGAGCTAGCCAGGCTCACAAAATGTAAGAACACCTTCATGCAGCGAAAAACTAGTTAAGAAAAAGGGAGCAGGAAACAATAGAGGAAACCTGCTGCTCTCTCTCTTCCCAGCCCTAGTCCTGGCCTGCTCTTCCCTCCAGTGCCCTGAGACATTTTGCCAGCACCAAGCCCCAGTCAACACCACCCTCCCCAAACTCTAGAAGGCCCAGCTCACCAACCTCACCACACTTACAACAATCCTCTTCAGCCTGTCCCTTTGTTACTAGAGTGGGAAGTGTTGCAAAAACTGCTTATTTCCTTTGGAGTTCAGTCCAATACACCTCAAAGGACAGGCATAAGTCAGTAGACTTCTGGAAAAACAAGATTTATTGCAAGCAATAGGGAGTCAGAAGGGGTTATCACCCAAACAACTGGCCCACCTCAATACACGTGTGAGGATATTTTATACCCGTGTGTTGATAAGTTAGGGGGACTTTCAATTCACTTACACAGGTGGGAACACTTAATGGCTATTACATCCATTGTTGGTCTTAATCTATTTCATTTACATGTCTGGTAAACAGGAGGTTCAAAACACTTAGGGGTACTCAGACACTATGATGCCTGCATATCTGTGGCAGGGTGAATGCAAGTTTAAAATGCATGTTAAACTAGGGGTCAATAGTACATATACAGGGAGTGAGATTATAAGTCTAAGGTTATTTTAGAATCATACTACAACATTCTAAGTTACATTTTCCTAACAATCATTTTCTTAACATCCTTCAGTTCAGTGACAGCCTGAATTGTTCCTTATCCCAGCAGAGCCAGAGGATTGAAAACAGCATCAAACCCCTGTGTAACTCCAGGAATGAACATAAACACTTCCTTGTGTCTCAAAAGATGTTTAGTTTTACCCTTGGTAAACTACGAATCTAAAGAGAAAAGTGGTGGAGCCAGGTATAAAGAGTGAAACACGACACTATGATCATAGTTATGTCCACAGTGACTGAAAAATCTTTTGATTGACTTCTTATCATCCTTGGTGTATTATTTTCTCTGGAGTGTAGACCTTGACTAGACCTTGACTGAGAAATTCAGCTCTTGATGAAATAATTGACTACCCCTCGTTAAGGCAACAGACTGGAAACCCACTAGGGGCTCCCTACATAGGCTGTCGTGTAGATATAGTTTCAAATCAGGGCAAAAAATTGATACAAAATCCTGTTAAATCATTTCTCAGCCCGAATCATTCACCCACTTTCCTTAGGGCATTTGACCACCATGTGGACGTTCCATTTAACGCTTGAATTTCACACAGAGGGACCATTCCCTTTGCACAGATCATTGACCAGCAAAAGCTCCCAGAGTCTCTTGTCTGAGCCAGGATGTTCAATTCCATTGAAACCCCCTGTGTCTGACCACTGTCCCTTGCAATGACAATGGTCAGACAGAGGGGACATGGCCACCTTGATCCCTGACAATGAGTTATTCACTCTCCTCTTTCTTCATGCTGATCTTGTTAGTCCATGAAACATCAAGGATGGATGCAAGGCTGAGTTGACGCACCAACCCACTGAAAAATGTCAGTGTCCCAGAGAAATCCTGACCCCGGCTATTGGAATGGTCTGGTGGAGATTTGAATAGAAAAGGGCCTGTCTGAATTGCAAAGTGGGGAATGAACAGCAATCTACAGCAATGTCATTAACCACAAACACGCTCTCCTCATGCTCCAGCTGGAAGGGAAGTGGGCAGAAATTCTTACTGTTCAGTCATGGACACACTTACACTCATGCACAGCCGTGAGTGTGCTGGGGAGGCTTGGCGGAGAAAGCAATTTGAAGTGACAATTCTGTGAGAATAGAAGCCCTTCAAAGCAAGTAGTTGTGGCTGAGTGGTTAAGGCTATGGACTAAAAATCCATTGGGGTCTCCCCTTGCAGGTTCAAATCCTGCCAACTATGGAAGCAGTACTGTATTGTTGTTCCTCTCCTCTCAGTGTCTACAGCACCAAACTAGAGCCAGGTCTAGCTGTGTTCTTAGGCTGTCTACACTTGAAATGCTGCTTTGACACTGCAATAGCAATCCGGAATAGACAGTTGCTACAGTGAGCAGAGGAGTTTTAAATCCATCTCATAGCTACATTGACAGAACAATCTTTCCTTTGATTTAGCTCTATCTAACCAGGGCTTAGGTCAGCTTAACTACACTAGATCAGCGGTGTGGATTTTTCACACTTGGAAAGATGTACTTGTTAGAGAGTTTATCCCTTCACCCTCCCATTCCCTTCTTGTGTGAACAGAGAATAGGAATGTAATGATTCCAATTTCCTTCCTCACTATCCCCCTTCCCAGCTCTGACACCACAGAGCCTTGCCTGTGTCCCTGTTCCCATTCCCCCCTTAGCAAAACATAATTCCAATCCCCCCACTTCCTGGATTGACTGCAGACAATAGAGTAAAACTGGAGTTCTACTTAGCTATACCTTAACCAACCATTCTACTGAAGTTTAACTAACCAATACTAACATAATCTAACATGATTCTCTAACCAATTATATCCCACCACCTTCATTGGTTTATACCCCAAAAATTAGTTTTACAGCAGACAGAAACAATGACAGAACCAGACAGAGATTAGACAGACAAACAATAGGGAAGTGGGGACTCCAGAAATAGAACAACAAAGAAATGAAGATTTCACCCCCCAAGCTATTAATAACTGAGTTCTTACCAGACAGGATACTGCAATTTCCAGAGAGTCACAAAATTCAGTTCACTTTTGCTAGGAGAGAGAAAAATGAAGGGTCATTAATGTCTAGGTTTGAGTAAATAAAGTTATGGGTTTAATTAATATAGTATAAATGAGAACTGTTGATTAATCACAGTTAACTTAAATCTATGATCATAAATTCAAATTTACATCATAAGGAGAATTCCCAGCCCAGAGTACACTGGGCAGGGCCCTTCGCCTCAGTTCCTCTCCTTGCGGTGTGACAGGCCAAACCAATGCCCTTTTCCTAGACCCTCCGCTCTCCTTGCACTGAACCCCACCCCTCCAGGGCAGGAAAGACCCCGGGATGGTGGATTGAGGTCTTGTGTGACACCTCAGCTTCTGCTGCCCCCACTCCCTCCCCTGGCTCTCAGTTTGCACTGGTCACTATGCGTCTCTGCTCCACGGCATTGTCCTTCCCCCTGCTGCTGAGAGCTCCTGTGTCATCCCTTCCCCTGTTGTCACCTGCCTGTCTCCTGCCGCCTCTGCACAGCCACGTTGTGGGGGAACCTCACTACAAGTGCAGACTCAGCAGACTCTTTAATTGGAACACCATTGGTGGGGTGTGAACCGCCAGCTGGGGGAGACTAACCCCCTGCCCCGTCCTTTCCATCCGAGGACCCCCGTCCGCGAACCGTGCTGGAGCCTAGCTACAGAGCTCTTCGGGATAATGGCCAGGGGAAGGGACAATAGTCTGTTGTGCAGGGTGAATGCTTTGGGAGGAGGAGTAGCCGGGTGCCTCTTCAGTGAGCCCTTCCTGCCTGGAGGGGTGGAGGAAAAGCCTCTCTGGAAAAGCAAGAGCCAGAACTAAAGACCATTGCTGGCTCTACCACTCACTTTTTCTTCTTTTCTTCTTCTCAGAGGGAGAGAGAGGGAGCAGCTGCACAGAAGCAATGAGTCCAGAGTGCAAGTGGACAGGGCGGTCAAAACACAAGAATGGCCCTACCCGGTCAAAGCGAAGGTCCATTTAGTGCAGAATCCTGTCCTCCAACAGTGGCCAGTGCCAGGTGCCCCAGAGAGAATGAATGAGTGATCCATCTCCTGTTGCTCGTTACAAGCTACTGGCAACACCAGACACCATCCCTGCCCATCCCATTGATGGGTCTGTCCTCTATGAATTTCTCTAGGTTTTTTTGAATGCTATGATAGTCTTGGTCTTCACAACATCCTCTGGGAAGGAGTTCCATAGGTTGCCTCTGTGTTGTGTTGCCTCTGTGTTGTGTCTTTGTTTGTTTTTAACTTGGTTCCTATTAATTTCAGTTTGTGATACCTACTTCATGTGTTATGAGAAGTAGTAAACAGGACTTCCTTTTCAACTTTCTCTACAGCAATCATGGTTTTCTACACCTGAAGCATATCGTCCCTTAGCCGTCTCTTATCCAAGCTGAAAATTCCCTGTCTTATTAATTTCTCCTACACAGAAGACATGCCATGCTCCTAATCATTTTTGTGGCCCTTTTCTGAAACTTTTCCAATTCCAATATATCTTTTTTCTTACTAGGTGACCCTATCTGCACACAGTATTCAAGATATGGACATACCATGGATTTCTATAACAGCAACATGATGTTTTCTGTCCTACAATCTATCCCTTTCTTAATTGTTCCCGGCACTCTGTTTGCTTCTTTGACTGGTGCTGCACATTGAGTGGAGGTTTTCAGAGAACTATCCACAATGCCCTCAAGCTCTCTGTCTTGATTGGTAAAAGTAATTTAGACCCCATCATTTAACATATATAGTAGGAATTATGCTTTCCAATGTGGATTACTTTGCATTTATCAACATTAAATTTCATCTGCCATTTTGTTGCCCAGTCCCCCAGTTTTTTTAGATCCTTTTTGTAGCTCTTCAGTCAGCTTTCGACTTAACGATCTAGAGCAGTTTTGTATCATCTGCAAATTTTGCCACCTTTCTCTTTACTCCTTTTTCCAGGTCATGGAGAAACAAGTCCTCTAAGCTGACCTCGCTACAGACCTGCGCCAGGCAATGTTCATTGTAATAATGTTTCCTCTGAAAGTTGAGAAAATGGGACCAGCGGTCCTCAGTCCGTCTGACACAATTAAAATCTTCCCCCATCACCAAACACAGTGCGGTCCAGAGGATGGGAGCTAGTTCCTTCCATTGATCTTTTCTTTCACACCTTAACTGGGGACCATACAGACATATACAGCAGTAACCAGAGCCACGGAACACAAAGTCCACCAGTAATGCCCTCCCTAGTCAGAACTCCATCACCTTTTATACCTGTACCGTGAATGTGAAGAACAAGACTCCAACCCTATCATTCCTCCCTGGCCTGGAGGACCAGAGAGTTGAGCCCTACCTCCAAGCACCCTATGCCTAACGAGCTACCCTAAAGTCATTAATGTGCATTTACTGAACACCCACCATGTCAAAGTCCAGTTCTTCCATACAACTGAACATCAAGCACCTTCTCCTTAGCCCCTGAATCCATGCCACATTCCACGGGGCCACTTCTACAGATGCCCCATCACTGGTAATGCCCAGGCTTAGCTGTGCTGAGGAGCTTTAATTCCCAGTCCCTGCCCCCATCTCCAAGGGCCGCCTTGCCTCAGTCTCTTCCTGCCATATTGGATTGACCAGTAAGTTGTGTGGGAAAGACAGATCCTATCTCTCTGTCTGTTGAAGGTCATGGGGGCCGATGAGGAAAAGAAACTCATATTCTTGCGAGCTCCAAATCAGAGACTTGCCTCAGTTAAAGGTGTTGCTGCACTCCCAGAAAACAAGCTTTCCCTGCAGGAAAACCAATAGATGGGCCTGCCAAAGCCTGGGATTGAAGCAGGGACCTTTAGATCTTCAGTCTAACACTCTCCCAACTGAGCTACTTTAGCACATGTTCTGAACTTTTTGGCCTGCTGCTTGTCTGTGTGGGATGTTTTTGTCAGCCATGGCACACAAAAAGGACGTCATACAGAGCACCATCACCCCCTGCTCCATCTCAGGCTCTTCCCCGACTGCACCTGTTCCACCAAGCCCTGCCCCCTTCCATTTCTTCGCACCCTACCCAGCCCTGCGCCTTCCTTCCCCATTCCTCTCCCACCCCAACTCCTTCCTATCCCAGCTCCTGCCTCCACAGTGCCTCTTGCACAGCACTGAACAGCTGATCACTGGCAGGCAGGAGGCTCTGGGGGTGAAGGGGATGAGTCTTTTGGCCAGGCCTGCTAGCAGGTGGGAGGCGCTAGGCGGGGGTGCTGGGTGCTGAGCACCAATTCTTATTCTGTTGGTGCTGCAGCCTCATAGCACCCATGGGACCAGTGTCTCTGGCTGCACTGACTTGGCTCTTTTCACACTCTGGAGAGAGGAGCAGCAGCCAGGACTATGACTGATCTATGGGGGTGCTAGAGGAGCAGCAGAAACTTCAGGTGCTGAGACTTTCCCTGACATCTCAGGGACACAGTGTGAGGTGATGTCCTAGAATCCTAGAATCTCAGGGTTGGAAGGGACCTCAGGAGGTTCTAGTCCAACCCCTGGCTCAAAGCAGAACCAACCCCAACCAAATCATCCCAGCCAGGTCTCTGTCGAGTCTGACCTTAAAAACCTCTGAGGAAGGAGATTCCACCACCTCCCTAGGGACCCCATTCCAGTGCTTCATCACCTTCCTTGTGAAATGGTGTTTCCTAATATCCAACCTAAACCTTCCCCACTGCAACTTGAGACCATTACTCCTTGTTCTGTCATCTGGTACCACTGAGAACAGTCTAGATCAGGGGTCTCAATCATGCAGCTCGTGGGGCTCATGCAGCCCACAGGGCTCTTATCTGCAGCCTCCCACACTCCCCTGGCAGGCCCCCCCCGCAACAAACTCACCCGCCCGGACTTACGTAGAGTGGCTCTGGGAGGCAGAAATCAAATCCCTGCAGCCCCTGGGGAAGGGGTGGCACATAACTCTCTGTGTTAGTGTTGGCTTCAAGGCACCACCCCCCACAGCTCCCATTGGATGAGAACTGGGAATCATGGCCTATGGGAGCTTTGGGTGAGGTATTTGGAGGAGCACCCATGGCAACACAGGGCCATGTGGCCTCCCTCTCCCAGGTTGTGCTCGGAGTTGTAGTTTGCACCCTGCTGTTTTCCCCTGGGACCTTAGGGCCTTCCCGGCCAGCAGTACTACTAATCCCAGAATGCCCCGAACCATGCTACCAGCTAAAGTGGTGGAGCAGACCCAAAAGTATCCCCAAACAAAGAAATGGTCTGGTGCAGGGAGAGCGTTCCCGGCGCTAATCCTGCTGCGCTCACCTCCCTCTTGGAGCTCCTGGCTTTCTCCACCTCTGAGTCTGCCCCACTCTCCTGGGGTGGTGGGAGCAGCCCCCCAGCAAAGGTAATGCCTGGGGGCTTCTGGGCACTGCCTCCACTCTGCACTTCAGGGTTGGGGACTGTTGTCTGTGGTCCCTGAGAGCAGAGGTGGGGCTTGTAGTGACAGTGGGGCTTATCAGTGCTGGCTGCTGCACCCCATGCCAGTGGGAATGCCCAGAAACTTCCCCCTACTAGGGTGACCACATGTCCTGATTTTATAGGGACAGGCCCAATTTGTGGGTCTTCTTCTTTTATAGGCTTCAATTACTCCCCACTCCATGTCCTGATTTTTCACACTTGCTGTCTTGTCACCCTACCCCCTGCACTGTGGGGAGGAGAGGGTGTGCAGCACATTTTTGAGGGTAAGGGGTTGGAATGGGGGCAGGGAAGGGTTGGGAAAAGACAGGGCAGGGGTGGGGCCTCATGGAAAGGGAGGAGTGGACTCGGGAAGAGCTGGGGGCAGCAGTGTGTGTGTGTCTGTGTGTGTGTGTGTGTGATGCTGCCCTTGGGCTAATGTACTAGTCCTCATGTGGCCCTCGTTGTCATATGAGATGAGACACTTGAGCTAAGCCATGGTATCTCTTAAGGGATTGTGTCTTCCCACACCTGACTCTCTGCGCACCCTCATCTGGGCCCAACAAGTGTTGCTTGTGTTTGGATTCTGTACAGCAGAGGAGCAGGTGAAGTTTTGCTCCCAAGGTGTGTCTGTGATTCTTTGGTCAGGTCTATGATACATAATTATATCAGTGTAACTACAATGCTTAGGGGTGTAAAAATGTACAACCCCCCTGTGCAATGCAGTTATATCAATCTAACCTCAGTGTAGATAGTGCTCTGTCAACAGGAGGCCTTCTCCCATCAGCACAGCGTGGTGCAGTGCTTGGTTGGTGAAGACCCAGAGAATAGGTGTGGCCAGTGACTGTTGCATTTAGGGAGGCTGGGTGTGAGTGCTGGAAGCTCCCTAGAAATGGGGCCATCGGTCCCTGGACCACGGTGCTGCCCCCATTCAGGGCTGGCTCTACCTTTTTTGCTGCCCCAAGGAAAAATAAAAAGCCGCCCAAACCGTCGAAGCAAAAAAAATATCTGAATTGTGCCGCCCTCTTTGGACTGAACGACGCCCCAGGCACAAGCTTCTTTGTCTTCTGCCTGTTGCCAGCCCTGCCCCCATTCCCCCCACATCACTCGCTCTCCTCCCTCTGAGGCCCCACCACTGCTCCACCCTTGCTCCCGTTTGGCCACTTCCCACCCCCCTCTCCCTATTTCACTGAGGCCTCCTGGTCCACCTTGCGTTAGCGCCTCTCCTCCCCTGAGGCCTTGTGGACTGATGCTTGTGCCTCTCCACCCTCTACCCCAAGGTCTGCTCACCACCCTCACCTCTCTGCCTCTCCCCTGACACCCTCCCTGCTCACCACTTGCACCTCTCTGCCCCACCCTGCCTGCTGATTGCACTTCTTTGCCCCTTCCATGAGTCCGACCCCCACCCCCACATCTCTGATCCCCCTTGGCCTCTGCTCACACCTCTCTGACCCTGCCCCTTAGCCATGCACTGCCCATGCTCATACTTCTCTGCCCCCACCCTGCCACTAAATGCACCTCCCCACCCCTCCCCAAAGCACCTTCCCTGCCCACCACTTCAACCTCTCTGCCCCTCCCTGAAACCCACTCTGCCCCTCTCTTTCTTCATGCTGCTGCTGTTATACCATGTAACATCAAGGATGAAAGAAAAAGCTGAGTTTACTCCAGGGTGAGGAAAGAAAGGAGCCACCAACCCCCTGGAAAAGCTCAATGCCCCAGAGAAAACCTGCCCCTGCTATTGCAATCACTTGCAATCGCTGATGGATTGGGGATATGACAGGAAAGGGACTGTCTGAATTATCAGGCAGGAAATGGACAACAATCTTCAGCAACTCTCATGGTCCAGCCAGATGGGAAATGAGCAGGAATTCTTGCTGTTCAGCCATGAACACACACAATGGCACAGCAATGAGTGTGTTGTGGAAGCTGGTCTGAGGTAACAACAGAAAATGACCACTCAGTCAGAAAAAAAACTAGAATGTCATGAGACGCTGAGCTAAAGCAAGTAGTTGTGATAGATTAAAAGTCCATTGAGGTTTCCCTGCAGAGGTTTGTGTCCTGTCAACTGTAGAAGAGCAGCTGGTTCTTTAGTTTCAGTGTCTGGGCATCCTTTGCGACAAAGGGAGGTAGGTCTTGTCTCACTCTCAGGCTATGTCTACACTACAGAGTTATACTGCTTTAGCTGAAGTGATTTAATTCAAAACTATGCTCCTTGTGTCATCAGACTGCATCCACTCTAGCGACTCTTGCATCGCCCCAGAGAGTAGTGCATTGTGGGTAGCTATTGCACTGTACAACTGGACAGAAGGTGCTTTGGGAAGGGTTTGGAATGGCTCATGGGCCGGTACAGCATCACGTGATGCAGGTTTCTCTATCCTATTGTTGCATGGGCATCCTCAACTGCCAGCTGCTTTCCAACTGAAGTGTGCGGCAGGGCAGAGTGAGTGAGTGTGTTTGTAAGAGAGGAGAGACACTGTGTTTGTTGGGAGAGAGTGAGGGTATCAGCTCACTGTCTCTGTGTTCACACAGCTGCTGGAGGCAATGAGTCCTCAGGCACGGGGAGAGGGACAGCCTGACATCAGCTCCCGCTTCCCTCTCTCTCTCTCTCTCTCTCTCACACACACACACACTCAGAGCTCTGTGTCAGGTAAGGTTACCATAGTCAAACTTTCAAAAAAGAGGACACTCCATGGGAGTAGCTCTGCCCCCATTCCACTCCCGCCCACTTCCCACCCCGACTTCCCCCCACATAACCTCAATCCCCATGCTCCTTGTCTGAGGGGTCTGTGAGAGGAGTAGAGGAGGAGCACGTGTCTGCAATGTCTGTGAGAGGCCTGTGCCCTGCATCTCCCTTCTCAGGGAGAACACAGGCTGAGGGATACAAGAAGGGCAAAAGGTTACAAGCAGGAGAGATTTCCTTCTACTTACAATTCATCAAAATCTCCTCCCTGAAAAGCTCCAGCAAGCAGGAAGCTCAGCCCACCAACCGCTCAGTGAGCTACATGGATCCTTCTGCCCCAGGGACTGATGGCTGTTAGGACAGAGATATTCAGGCTGCCTGGAAAGGCCTAGACTATAAGAACTTAGCTGTATTTTTATCACTTAGCTAGTGACCAGGCATAAAACAAAGAATCCAATTCACAGTCTGCCTGTGTCTGGGCCTTCTCTCCCTAGAAGAGTCTGAGGTCTTGTTCTTAGGCTAAGGCCTTTGGTTAAGCAACAGAGGAAACCATAAGCTAGGGATCAGATGGTCATGTCCTCACAACCCAAACCAGTCACATTGAAATAAGGTGGTGTTGGGCTCTTAGGAAGACGATCCTGTCCTGATAGTGCCCAACACCACCAGATAAAGAAACAGATATTAAGAGAGGATCCAGTCTGGCATAAAAATCGCTTCTCAATGGTTCTAGTTGTGAAACCCACATATCTGTATGTTTTGTCTTGATTGCCTCCACTTTTCTATTGTCAATCTGTATGGTTCTCTCATTGTTTCTGTCTGCTGTATAATTAATCTTGTTAGTTAATTAAGGGAGTGGGATATAACTGGTCAGAGAGTTCTGTTACAATATGTTAGAATTGGTTAGTTAAATTTCAGGAAAATGATTGGTTAAGTCAGTGTAGCTGAGACTATTACTATAGAAACTGGGGACAAACAGGCAGTGGAAGTGGAAATTGGAATCATGTTTGCTAAGTGTAGGAAAGGGAACAGAGATAGAAGGAAAGCTCCGTGGTGTCAGAGTTGGGAAGATAGACGTGGGGAAAACACTGTGCAGTGTGGATGCCGGGATGGAGGATATGAGATAAGTGCTCTACCATATCAGAGCTGGGAAGGGAACAGACTATCAGCGACGGTGGATAGAAATAAGCCCGACTGGTGTGAAGGGCTTCAGATGTGCTTGCTTGGAAACTTACCCCAATAAACATCTCATTGTCTGCGCTTTGGACTTCTGGTCTTTGCTCCTTGCTGTTTGCATGACCAGGACCAGAGAAGTGTGCAGGGGAAGGGAAAGTCTCTACCAATGGCCACCTCCGTCCTCTCTCTCCCCAGGCTCTGGAGTCAGGGATCAAAGGCTGAGCAGGACTCTGGGCTCTGGTTGAGGGACCCTGGCACAGAGGCTGTTGGGGGGAAAGGGTGTAGATCCTGAGCTGCATTCTGGAGAGGAGGTAGTTACTGAAGGGGCATTTTGACTCCTTGCTTCCTCAGTGTGCCCTGGGCTGGAATTCTCCCTTCCAAGGGGCCAAAGGAGGGAGTGAAGCTATTTAGTTAATAAAAGCCCATGCTCCAAGTGAGGCTCAAACTCACAACCTCAACATATCCTCATTCAGCACTGCTCTATAAGTACTGTGCGCTAACCCATTGCACCACTGGAGCACTCATTAGTGGGTTTTCTCTCAGACACCTAAGTTGATAAAGGCAAAGAGTGATCCCCCAAGGACTTCTCAGTGGGATTGAGAGCAGTGAGAGAGAAGTGTCAGTACTTATGTGGGGAGAGACACAAACATTCAAGCCACACAGAGACCTGCAGGTGATTCAGTTCCGTGTGGCTCAAAAGCTTGTCTCCCTCACCAACTGAACTTGGCCAATAAAAAATATGACCTCACCTACCATGTTTCTCTCATTTCTTGGGATGGACATGCCTGCAACTCCTCTGGGATGCCCTCTCAGAGAGTCAGACACCCAGAGTGAAGACATCACAGTCCCTGTTCTAAGTCACCATGACAAGGTTGAGTGTCGAGCCCCCTGGAATCCTGGGCCCAGCATTGTTGGGGTTCCGAGGACTCTGCCACACACAAGAGTGGAAAGAGAGTCCCTGAGGTCAGCAGGTGTCTGGGTAAGGGATTGGGGACTCAGACCCTTTTGCTAGCCAATTCCACCATCGTCAGGTACAAGCCATGGATTTTTGCCACAAGAGTGGGACCACACCCTGCTTTACACTTGCACTCTGTACTCATTGCTTCTCTCTTTCTCTTTTCTCTCCCCCCACCTATATCTACTGCTGTCCCTATGGGCTTTCTCAGCACTGAGTCCACAGCACTTCCTTCCAACCTGAGACTGCACTTTCTAGGCCTGATCCTGTGTCTGTGGATCTGTCTCTTGCTTCCTAAGGAATTGAACCTTTCCAGGGAATTGCCAGAGCTTCTGGGAATCTGTGTGTGGCTGTGGATATGAGCAGGAGTCATTTGGCTGCTGGTCAGGGAGATCAGTAGCAATAAACATGAACTGAAGGAGTGCTTTCTTGTCTGGGATGACATGTTTGCATTGTGGTGTGGAAAATTACTTACTTGACCACAGTACTTTGACTAGAGAAATGTGAGCAAAGAAAATACTACTGTACTATTAACCTTACCCACTCTTGACCTTCCCCGTCTTAATTTATAGGGATAGCAATGACTGAACTTCCTTTGTCCTGTTTCACAGCTGTGGTGTTATCTTATCTCCTAGACCTTGTTTGTAGTCTTGGAAGAATTTTAGAACTTTTGACCTAGCTTTGTAAGCATTTTCTTCTCATGTATAGGGCCCCTTGTTTTTAGGTAAAGAGGAAGGGACTATTGTGCAGGATTATACTGATGTAATATGTAATCAATGACCAATAGCAGTGTTTTTCTTTTTTACACTAAAAGGTATAAAAACCCATGTACTGCGGTACAGGGGCATTCCTTTCTTGCTTTTGCTTGACTGGAATCCTGCTATAGCAGAAATAAAGATCACACTACTGGGGTGTCTTTGTCTTTTACTTCGGTCTAGTTCCTTTTATTCCCACCTGGGAACGGGCCTGGAAACCCCGAGGAGGGGGGTTTCGCACCACAATTGTGTTACTTTACTATGAGATAAAGCTTTAAAATATCCTGCTCTAATTTCAGGATGGGTCTGTAAACATAATCAATCTCTGTGGGAAGTGGCTTCTAGATAGTGGTCTTTGGGAAGAGCTGGCTGATGAGCCTTCCTACTAACCAGGAGATCCTGGCTTGACCTGCCCGTTCTTCCTTGCTGAAAATAGCTTGTGTGTAAGGCTCCTTTTTTGTATCTCATCTCATAAAGAGAGAAGACATCACTGTGCAATCCTTAGAAGTGCTTTTTCAACATAGAGAGAGCTGCTAAGTCTTGGAAAGTGGCAAATGGTAAGTCTGGAGCTGATGGGAAGGTAACCATGACTCCGAGTTGAGCTGAAATTGCTGTGACTGAAATGCAGAACACTAACCACTCTATGATCACAGATGGTTGTGGGGAAAGTGCATGTTAGAAGCCCTCTGTCAACTCAGCTGTGGCTTTCCATGCACAGACCTTGCTCAAGGTCTGCAGGTCTTGAGGGAAATGGAGAAAATCTGTACTTTGGAATTTGAAGGTGTTGTCTTGGACTATCAAGTGGAACAGTTGCAAACAACTTGTTGAGGAAAGCACCATGGCTCACTAAGCGATCATGCTTGTCTTGCAAACAAGAGATCCTGGGTTCTATTCCTAGTGGTGCCTTGTTGAGTGGCTTTTAGGGCATCCATTATTAGCTACTGTCAAAAGCAAAGGTATAGGGTTTTTAGGGTAGCCCAGTACAGATGTTTAATGGTTTAAATTACACTCACAGGTAACGATCATAGAGTAAATGAAAGTTTGGTTGTTTAGAGATGGCAGGTCAGTGTTCCAGGCCCCTCCGGGCTGGGGCAGGTCTGAGCTCTCACATCAAATGGCTCCTTGTGGCTGCTAGAATCTTTGGTGGCTCATTTACTTTACACCCAGGGTTGAGTCCTGCTTTGTGCACCATGTCTGAGAAAGAAAATCCTAAATCCCCCTTTGAAATAACAAAAGCAGCAGGATGGGTTACTGTCCCTGCCCCAAAGCAGCTGGACCAATGGAGAACTGCCATTGGGTCCAGGGTCATACTTCACTGCCAAGTGACCTTTTTCAGTTGCTAAACTGCCTCCAACCTTCTGGGGTCCCACAGCTTGGAGCTGAGCCAGAGATGAGATGGCTACATTGCAAATTTCCCAATGTTCAACCCCCTCCTCCCCCCCCCCCGCATCCCACTGTCAGATTGTTTGCATCATGAGGAAAAAATACCTCTCTTTTCACACTTTTTAGTCTTTCAAAGCAAGAGGTGGTAGAGGAAAAATGATGTAAATGCATAAAACACAAGAGAAAACTAAGGTCTGGTCTGTACTAAAGGCATTGATCGGTATAATTGTGTTGCTCAGGGGTTTGAAAATTCCACATCTCTGAGTAATGTAGTTACACAGCCCTATCCCCCTGTGCAGGTAGTGCTACATCAGTAGGAGAGCTTCTCCTGCCAACACAGCCATCGCCACTTGAGGGAACTGGACTAATAAAGTCACAGGGGAGAGATCTCTCCCATTGGCTGAGGGCATCTGTAATAGCAGTGCTAGAGCAGCACAGCTACACTGGTGCAGCTGCAGTAACATCAGCTTTATTGTGTAGCCAGACTGCCAGAGACAAAACCACAGAATAAGGACTCAATATGCGAGTATCCAGACGTCTGAAATTGGAGCCTGACACATCCATTGCCTCATTGGTTACCATCATTTCTACAGCCTGAAAGTTTTTGTTAACCAATTAGGCAGCAAGTTTGAAATCCACGGGGAAGGACTGGCCTATGAAGCACTCTCTTTGGATCGAACTGTGAAGGATGACTGTCCTCAATCAAACCATGGCATCCAATGGAATTGGAAGGAGACACACTGAACTAGGAAGTGGAGTTCTACAAACAATTTCTTTGGGCCCTAAGAGAAGGTTCTCCCACACTCACTGCTTTCATAGCTTCTCTCACCTCCATGGATTTTCTGATGGTGAAAAACACCTAACCTCTGAGTGACGGTGTTCCTGCACTCACTGCCTTCCTAGGGCCTCTCACAAATGTGGATTCTCTGATGCCTAATAAGGAGCCAGCTACGACTGAAGGTTTTCCCACACTCACGGCATTCATAGGGCCTCTCCCCTGTGTGGATTCTCTGATGCTGAGAAAGGTCTGAGCTTTTAGTGAAGCATTTCCCACACTCACTGCATTCATAGGGCTTCTCCCCTGTGTGGATTTTCTGATGTTTAGAAAGGTCTGATGTGGTAGTGAAGCATTTCCCACACTCGCTGCATTTATAGGGTCTCTCCCCTGTGTGGATTCTCTGATGCTGAGAAAGCGCTGATCGGTGAGTGAAGCATTTTCCACACTCACTGCATTCATAGGGTCTCTCCCCTGTGTGGATTCTCTGATGAACAGAAAGGTCTGATCTATGAGTGAAGCTTTTCCCACACTCACTGCATTCATAGGGCCTCTCCCCTGTGTGGAGTCTCTGATGGATAATACAGTGTGAGCTACGGTTGAAGGTTTTCCCACACTCACTGCATTCATAGGGCCTCTCCCCTGTGTGGAGCCTCTGATGCCTAATAAGGTGCGATCTGCGACTGAAGGTTTTCCCACACTCACTGCATTCATAGGGCCTCTCCCCTGTGTGGATCCTCCGATGAGCAGAAAGGGTTGATCTTCGAGTGAAGTTTTTCCCACACTCAGTACATGTATTTTTCCTCTTCCCACTCAGGATTTCCTGCTGTGGTGTTGTTTCCTTGAGTTGCTTCTGAATTCCCCAACAGGAAATAAATGTACCCACTTTCTCCCCTGGCAGGTTTCCCTGCTCACTCTCTCGGCTGTGTTGACTCTCACATGATTTTCCCTGATCATGACTCCTGGACACATTCCTTTTCAGTCTTTGCAATAATTCTCTGGGTTTATCCACTTGTTCAACATTTTTCTGCTGGGAATTCTGCTCACCTGCTGTGATAGAGATAGAAACCTCAAACAGAGATGGAAAGGGGAAGACCAAACCAAAAAGATGCGGGAGAGAGGTCAAGTAAAAATCAGGAACTGAACTCCCTCAAATTGTTCCCCCAAATAGGAGAGAGAAGGGGGATCAATTCAGCCTTCACATCCCATCCAACATCACAGGGGGAAGGGAGGAAGCTACTCCCTGGTGTCTGCTAGGATCTAAAGGAAGCCATGAGCTATATTTACCCTAAGGAGGTGACCCCTGCTAGGGACAATAATGAACCAAGAGAGCTCCCTAAGTTTTTGGAAACATCTGGGATGTCCCACTTGAGGCACTTACAGATACTGAGTTGGTTTAATATTTCCTCACCTGTGTAGGGAGCTCTCATGAGCTCTCTTTCCTCTGAACCCTCTTGGTCTGGGACCCACGGCTCTTCCCCTCGTTCCACATCAGATTGGGAAACTGGAAACACTGCTTAGATGAAAGAAAACAAAGGAGTTCAGTTGATTTCGTAAGACTTGGTCATAAAAAAACCTTCTGTTAATTTATCTTCAGTGCTTAGTGCAGGGGTTCTCAAACTGGGGGTTGTGACCACAGGGTGGTCCCCACCTGATTCCAGGAGGGTCACGAGCCCCCAACACTGCTGAAATATCACCAAATTGAATTCTTCCACTTTCGGCGGCATTTTGGCGGACACATAAAAGCGCATGTTATGTCCGCTGAAATGCTGCTGAAAGCAGAATTCAATTCGGTGGCATTTCAGCGGACGTACCTGGATCGCGAGAGCAAATGGATTTGCAAAAAGGGGTCGCTCCAACGGTAAGTTTGAGAACCACTGGCTTAGTGTGACTCTGTGTTCCTGGAGCAGTCCTCACTGAAAATGCCAAGTTCAGAGCAAGCTGCAAAAAGGATACCATATGCTCCCAAATCTGGTGAATAACACTGAAGTTACATTCACTGACCAGTCACAAGCTGTGCTTCTCATCCCCCACACTAGTTATCAAGAAGCTGAAAAAAAGAAAATCACGCAGCCCCTATATTGCATTCCAGTTCCCTGACTCCTGATCAGCACCTAGTCTAGTACAGTGAGAGGATATTTAAAAACTCTACTCACAAACAAAATGTTCTTCTGACCCCAAAGGGTCAGCTACTTTACCAGGTCACTATAGGTTTGGATCTTACCCAAAATACCATGCTGCCAGACAACCTTTAGCATCAAATAAAGGAAGAAAGAGACAAACACTCAGACATTAAATGGGAAAACAGTCAAATATATTCCAAAATCTGTGTATCAGTTCTCGTCCGGAACACATCCACAGCTTGGATGGGTCATTCAGTCCTTTTTCAAAGCTTCAGTTTGTAGAGAAGTTGCTCCAGAGGAAGAAAGAGGGATTGAAGACAAAATGGAGAGGATGCAGCTCCCCTTTATATTCCTTTTGCCATGTGGCTTCTACTTCCTGTGTCCCAAACACAAGCTTCACAGCACATGGCATGGGAAAGCCTTGGAGTTCTCACCCCTGTATGTCTTGCTGACTCAATAAGTGTCCTTGGTCCTTTCTGTGGGCTCAAGACCCTGGATGGGCCATCGAACAGGCTAGGCAGTGCTGACGCCAATATGTCTGGGTGCGTCAAGTCTGGAAATACAGATATACCCTACATATCTATAACTCACAATACAAAGGTGATACCAACAGAAACAAAATTGGAAAAATCATAATATTTTCATGAACACCTTACGTGACATATCTAGTAAGATTCATTGCAATTTTATCATCATTTTATTATGAATACCAATACGATAATATAAAGTGTCTCACAATTCCATACAGTGTCACACTTAGTAAACCAGTGAATTCCCAGGACCACCTCTACAGGACCCTGAAGATGTTGAAAACTCTGCTTATGAGGGATTGAAATACCCACATATCTGTGGGGAATGCACACAGAGAGACCCTGTGTTAGTTTGTACCCCCTGTTCACTCTTCAGAAAATTATAATCAGTTTTGTACATAGTATGGCTTGTGAGGTATCATTTGAAAACACATAATCTACTGAATATCACTGTCCTGCTAAAAGACGTGTAGGAACCCTGTATGTAAAGTTTTGATATTTTACTGTATGATAAAGCTGAAAAAATTACAATTGTGGAGAACACCCACAGATCAGTTCCTCAGAGACAGCAAGGGAAACAGCTGCTCAAATAGCCATTCTCTGGCAGGGGGAAGGTGTGAAGGAGACATTTACATTCCTTCATAGGGACCACTTAAAGTTCATATCTACAACAGACAGCCTGTCACCATGACTCAGCTGAGAACCAAAGTTGTTTCTAGTCCAAAGGACTGAATTATAAAAAAAAGAGGTGGGGAAAATGCTTGAGACTCTCTCTCCCGCCTTTCCCTCTGCTCATGACAACTCCTGAAGAACTGAACTTGGGTGACAGCGGTGGGTTAGGGGGACTCCTGGCTGAAAGGAAAGCCAGCCTCTCTCAGCATATGGTAAAAAATAAGTTCCTTTTAATCCATTTTAGCTTGTTAACTTAGACATTAGTTTATGTTTTATTTTGCATTTCTTTTATAAACAATTCTGACTTCTATGCCTCATTACACATAATCACCTAATATTTAGTTTTCCTCAATAATTAACAATCTTGGTTTATTGTTTTATCTAACCAGAGTGTTTGGATTAAAGTATGTTGGAAGCCCCACTTGGGATAACAAGGCTGGTGCATGTCATTTTCCACTGAGGAAATGACAGACTTCATATGAGCTTGCGTTGTTCAATAGTGTTCTGGACAGTGCAAGATGCACATTTCTGGGGATGTTCTGCCACCAGAGAATTTTCTGGGGTTCTCCTGTCGTGTACTCTCACTTGTAAATCACTGATGAGCAGCACTCAATACTGTGTTGCTGGAAGTGAGTTACATGCTGGAGACTGTGTGTTAACTGCCCAGCAGTAGCTCTTCTCACAGTAAAGCAGTGGAAGAGGCACCCCAGGTTGGGGAACTGAGGGGACACAGATGTTCAACCGTCCAGATTGTACTGTGGTTAATGTCACAGATTCTCAATTTTAAAGCGTCTCCTAAAACACAGAGAAAGTAAATCAATGTCCCAGAAATCAAAGACTCCAGACAGAGGACCAGTCTCCCTGGCACTGCTTCTTGCTGACAGAGCAGTCGAGAGACAATGAGAGTGTCCTGGGGAAGCTGGGAACACTAAGCATGGGCTGGTGGGGTTCAGTGGAGAAAGAGCACAGGAAAGGCAGGGATATTATTGAATACAGGATCCCAGCAGTGCTAGATGTCAGGATAACACATATTTACAGCCCATTGGAAAACAGAATCTCAAATATACATATAAAATGATGGGGTCTAAATTAGCTGTTACCACTGAAGAGAAGGATCTTGGAGTCATTTTGGATAGTTCCCTGAAAATATTCAATCAAGCTGCAGAGGCAGTCAAAAAGCGAACAGAATGTTGGGAATCATTAAGAATGAGATAGATAATAGGATAGAAGATATTATATTGCCTCTATATAAATCCATAGTACGCTCACGCTTAAATACTGCATACAGATATGGTCGCCCTATCAGAAAAAAAAGATATATTGGAATTGGAAACAGACCAGAAAAGGGCAAAAAAAAAATTAGGGATATGGAACAGTTTCTGTATGAGGAGAGATTAAAAAGTCTGGGACTTTTCTGCTTGGAAAAGAGATGAAGGGGGGACATGAGAGAGGTCTCTATAATCATGAGAGAAGTGGAGAGAGTAAATAAGGGAGCGTGATTTACTCCTTCTCATAACACAAGGACTAGGAATCACCCAATGAAATTAATAGGCAGCAGGTTTAAAACAAACAAAAGGAAGTATTTCTTCACACAACACACAGTTAACCTGTGGAACTCTTTGCCACAGGATGTTGTGAAGTCCAAAACTATAACAGGATTCAAAAAAGAACATGATTAATTCAAGGAGGATAGGTCCATCAATGGCTATTAGCCACTCTGGGCAGGGATGGTGTCGCTAACTTCTGTTTGCCATAGGATCGGTGACAGGAGATGAATCACTTGACGATTACCTGTTGTGTTCATTCCCTTTGGAGCACCTGCTATTGGCTAGTGTCAGAAGGAAGGATACTGGGCTAGATGGACCTTTGTCTGACCCAATATGGCCATTCTTATGTACTAGGGAATCTGAGGGGGCAGTGTAATAGGGGGAGGAGGAAAAAGTCCCTGGGTTTGGAGAACACTGGGAAATTAGAAACTATAATTCAGGAGCAACAGAGTCTAATTACTTGGGAAAAGCAGAATGTGAAAAATAAGAATTGGGAGCTCTTGTGACTTTGGGAATGAGGGACTCAAAAATCTAAGGTCCCTGCAGCGAAGAGAGATTGTGGCTATTACACATGGTGAGGAGGGAGCAAGACTCTCCATGTCTCTGGAAATTTCATTGACAGCCTCAGCCATTTTCACATGCTGGGGGACAATCCAGATCAGTGAGGAATTGTGTCATCAGTAATCCTGGGTGAGATGCAATATTTAACAGACAGAGCTCCCTTGTCTGGATACCCCCAGCCAGCATCGAGGACGCACTGAGTGTCTGTGTGATAAGTATCCCTGGACCAGCAGCTCTGACTCCAGCAGCCTGCTTGTTACACCAAAAGCACATTCTGGCCTGGGTGGAGAAGACTCAGGGTTTGAAGAGAAGGGCAGGGGCAGGAAACTTCTGTTGGTTATGCTGGACCTAACCCCCAATTGTACTTGAGCAAAAAGGAGATAATTGACACCGCTCCTGTGCTCTGTTCCCAAAGTGCTCTGTAGGAGGGGAGGGTCTCTGGCAGTGTGTGTGTCACTGGCATATTGGGGTGATGCTGAAACAGGGCAGAGCAGAGATGGCCTGGGGGGGTGGCATTAACCTTCTCTCTTCACTTCCCCTTCCAAGAACCGAGGGGACAGGAATCCTTACCCAGCGAGGTCACATTCTCATAGTTCTCCTGCATGACATCTCTGTAGAGGGCTCTCTGAGTGGGGTCCAGCAGAGCCCACTCTTCCCTGGTGAAATACACAGCCACCTCCTCGAAGGTCACCGGTCCCTGAAAGAGCAAGAGTCCAACACTCAGTATCTGCTGCCCCACTCACTGTCCCACTATTTATGCGGGAGAGAAGCTAATCAAAGGGAAGATCTGGGTGGATCACAGTCAAGAGAGTCCCACCCCTTCCCCTCTCAGAGCATCCTGGAAACCCCAGTGTAAGAGGATGAAGAGAGACCCCTCCTCTCTCCCAGCAGATCCATCACACACCTACCAGCCACAGATGGATACAGGAGATGGAGCCTATAGCAGAGCCCAGGGAGAGCTGCTTGGTAGGAAGCCCAACACCCTTCTCACTGTGAGGAGCTGGATATGAAGGGAGGGAATCTCCCCTAAGCTTGACTGGTAGGTGCCTCCTTCATATCTCACAGTCACCGCTGGTCAGTCGGGTCAGGCTCCAGCACTGGGAGTGAGGTCAGTATTCTAGCCCCATGTAGGTGGGTTATTTTCTGTTTCACAAATTAGGGCATGTCTAGCTCCGAACCTCATGGGTCTGTTCCTAGAATCTAGGCCACTTATTAAACCACTCCCAGCAGTTTTGCCACACCCTGTCCTCCTCCCTTCATCACCCTCTGCATTTCCTGCCCTTGTCCAACCTCTAAACCAGACTGTGCAAACCTTCCCATCTCCAGTGTATTTGGTGATCCTCTCCCTCCTGCAGGAACCCACCAGCAATGACACAATAATCCCTACCTGGG
>VOCN01041095.1:0-15828 GCA_007922305.1 Dermatemys mawii
TATTCACTCAGTTCCTCATTCTCAAGGTTTGTTTTTTTTTCCAGACACATTCATTCTCTTATAGAACAGCTGTGCTCTTCCTGTCTGTTCTTCCATTGAGGTCTCAGTGTAAACCCTCTCCTTCCCTCTATTATCAGACAAATCCTAGTATTAAGAGGAATTAAGTATTAATTTGTCCAGTGGAAAGTGCCATTTCTGGGGGATTGCTCCTAAGATCCACTACTTTGTGTTGAAGCATTGCCAGCTTCTTTGGTAAGAGGAAGACCAAAGTTTTCTTACAATCTGTAGTTTTCCACCCCAGAAGGGACTTGAATCCAAAAAACTCTAACTTTAGAAACCACTGCCTTAGCCATTAGGCCACCAGGGGTGTTAAAAACAAGCAACCCAGGGATGGATAGTCCCTCTCATAGTTACAGATTCCTCACAAGCCAAATACCCTCTTTATGCCCCTTACAGAAAAGTCTGCATCCTCTGTCAACGAGGCAACTGAGCAGGTCCCTGACACAGCTGAGAAGCCGCCCTTTCTGCCAACCATCTTTAGAGAAGAACCCCATTATAGAGTTACAACTCCCTCCACCAGCCCCTCCACATCTGTGGCTCTTAGTAGCAGTAGGACAATTAAGGGGTGAATCTGGGGCTGGAACAGGGGTTAGGTCAGCCTGTGAGGAGTGACCACATGGTGCAGACCCAGGATGAGGTTGGGGGCTGCTGGTCAGTTGATGGGGTCAGAGCTCTAGATCAAAGCTGCACAGAGACCTGACACGCAGAGTTTCAAGGCAGACACAGTGACCCCCTTATCGGTCTTGGTGAACCCCAAACCCTTGTTACTAAGGGCATTTAGGAGTCTCTGTCCCTTAATATCTCCTGGGAGCTTCCCAGCAGGCTGCGGGTGTTAGCCACCTCCTCCCTCAAAGGTTAGACTCTTGGCACTGTGCGAGCCGCCCCATCGCTTGTAGGCTGAGGAGAATTCGGAGGTCTGGTTCTAGCAGAAGAGGGTTTTGATTAATCAACTCCTATGTTATGGGTGCAGAACACTTCCACTGGGTCACTCTGCTGGCTATTCTTAAGCAGCACATAGTCCTGGTGTCTTGTGACCTCTGGCACTGGCAGTAAGCGGTGCAGGGTGCTGGGCAGAGGCCCTGGCAAACCAGCTGCTGGTGAGTGTCTCTGTGATATCGTGGGTCAGTGAGTTCAGCTGTTCATCGAAAGGGGGGTTTATGTTCCCCCAGCGCTGCCACTGAAGTCATGCTCCTCGTGGGCTCCCCAAGGTCTGCTGGGAGCTGTGAAGTCCCCCATTTGCCACCATAAAGGCGTCCCTCTTCGACACTGCAGGTTCACCTGCTGGCTGGAAGACCAGGGGGGTGCAACAAAAAGCCCATTTCTGAGAAGCCCCACTGTGGACTTCAGGTTAATTCAAGTGCAAAATCTTCAGTTGACCCCATTTTACTCCCTTTCCGCCTCCCTGCGAGCATCAAGGGAGAAATGGCTGAGACACGCCGGCTCAAAGACTGTCTCCCTCCTACTTCCCTGTTGGCTGCTCAAAGCTCTTCCCTTCAGCCCAGGCAGCCAGAGGTGCCGGGAAGATCCCTGGCAGACTGCGCCTTGCTTGAAGGCCCAGAGCAAAGAGAAAGAAGCACAAAACTAGCAGAGAACAATTTCAACCCAGAGACTTCAAGTTACAGACCAGCAGACTTCCACTGCATGGCTCTGCTGAACCCAAGAGAGACAGTTTAGAGGCAGCAAACTGCGGCTTTCAAGTTTTTCAGGAAGTCTTGAGGAGAAGAGGATTATAAGCCTCCCCGGGGGGCCTTAAACCACCATCCTTTTAGTTAACAACCGAACACAAGGACCCATTGCTCTACAGAGACACATGCTAGCTGATACCAGAGCTGTTGCTTAGCAGCCTGGGCATCTGTCTGTCTGTGCTAGAGCTCACAGGGTGCTAGTGTGGAGGCTGGAAGGTGGGTGCTGGTGGCTGTTATTCAAGAAGCAGCAGAGTGGCACAGTGGAAGCATGCTGGGCCCATAACCCTGAGGTTGATGGATTGAAACCATCCTCTGCTAGGAAAGTGAGTGTTTCTTCTTGCTTTGGGTCTTCAAGAAAGGTGGTGACCAGCTGAACATCAAAAGTCTAGGCCTTGAGGCAGTGGCTACCCAGGGAGATTCCTGGTGGCTCTGGCTGCCTGGGCTGAAAGCAAGAGACAGGCCTGTGCATGGTGAAGGTCTCCTGTCCTGGCCTGAGGCAGCAGTGCCTCCTCATCCCTTCCCCCCACACTGGAAGGTGGTTGCTGTGGGAGAAGGTGGGGGAGGCTTTCAGGACACTTGGCAGCTCTGGGTGGCTGTCAGGGAAAACAGCTGAGGCTCCTGACTTGACCTGTCATTGAGTCATGTGGCTCTGTGCTCCATCAGCCCAGGGGGTAGGACTCAGGCTCAGACAGCCTGGCTGTCCTTCCCTGGTGAGCCATGAGGCAGGGCAAGAGCTTTGTGCACCTGTAATGATGCTGCCTTTGTTGGGACACTTCTGAGAGTATCAGTTCAGGACACATTGCTCAGAGCAGGGCAGTTAGAACCCGAGGCTGGGTTTCCTTTACTCTAAAGGCACCAAACCAGCCAAAGAGAGAGGACTTTGGTTTTAACCTGCACTGCAAAAACCACAAGCCTGAATCAGCTGCCCCAAGGTCTGAGAACAGTGACTTGGGTGTGTTAATGGCAGTGTAGACATAATGCGAGGCTATGTCCACACTGCAGTGAAACACTCAGGGCTGTCCTGAGCCAGCTCAGGCTCCCAGGACCTGGGCTGTGGGGTGGGAAATTTGCAATGTAGCCATCTCCGCAGAGGCTCAGCTCCAGACTCTGGGACCCCAGAAGGTTGGAGGCAGTTTAGCAAGTGGAAAAGGTCACTTGGCAGTGGAGTATGACCCTGGACTCAATGGCAGTTCTCCATTGGTCCATCTGCTTTGGGGCACGGACAATAACCCATCCTGCTGTATTCATTATTTCAAAGGGGGATTTAGGATTTTCTTTCTCAGACAAGGTGCACAAAGCAGGATTTAACCCTGGGTGTAAACTAAATGAGCCACCCACAGATTCTAGCAGCCACAATGAGCTATTTGGTGTGAGAGCTCAGACCTGCCCCTGGCCCAGAGGGGTCTGGAACACTGACCTACCACTTCTAAACAACCAAACTTTCATTAACTCTATGACCATTGTCTCTGAGTGTAATTTAAACCATAAAACATCTGTACTGGGCTACCCTAAAAAACATCGGAGCTCTGCATCTTTGCTTTTGACAGTAGCTAATAACAGGTGCCCTAAAAACCACTCAACAAGGCACCACTAGGAGTGGAACCCAGGATCTCTTGTTTACAAGACAAACACTTTCACCTACTAAGCCACGGTGCTTTCCTCAACAAGTTGTTTGCAACTGTTCCACTTGATGGTTCAAGACAACACCTTCAAATTCCAAAGGACAGATTTTCTCCATTTCCCTCAAGACCTGCAGATCTTGAGCAAGGTCTCTGCATGGAAAGCCACAGCTGAGTTGACAGAGGGCTTCTAACATGCACTTTCCCCACAAGCTGCTGTAATCATAGAGTGGTTAGTGTTCTGCATTTCAGTCACAGCAACTTCAGCTCAACTCTGACTCATGGTTACCTTCCCATCTGCTCCAGAGTTACCATTTGGCACTTTCCAAGACTTAGCAGCTCTCTCTATATTGAAAAAGCACTTCCAAGGATTGTGCAGTGATGTCTTCTCTCTTTATGAGATGAGATACAAAAAAGGAGCCTTACACACAAGCTATTTTCAGCAAGGAAGAACGGGCAGGTCAAGCCAGGATCTCCTGGTTAGTAGGAAGGCTCATCAGCCAGCTCTTCCCAAAGACCACTATCTAGAAGCCACTTCCCACAGAGATTGATTATGTTTACAGCTCCATCCTGAAATTAGAGCAGGATATTTTAAAGCTTTATCTCATAGTAAAGTAACACAATTGTGGTGGGAAACCCCCCTCCTCGGGGTTTCCAGGCCCATTCCCAGGTGGGAATAAAAGGAACTAGACTGAAGCAAAAGACAAAGACACCCCAGTAGGGTGATCTTTATTTCTGCTATAGCAGGATTCCAGCCAAGTGTAACCCTTCTGCCCATCAGAGTTGGCAGCAACAAGGGCTGGGTTCAGTATCCAGGGGTTCCATTCCAATAGCACAATACCAAAAAAACCGGCTCGAGCCCCCACCCAGTGACCTGGGACAACCATATACCACTCCTCTGGGCGTCTGTAAGAGACAATACTTCCCCTCTCGCAAGCACAGAGTCTGAGTGTACCAAAGCCTTTTAATAACAGGGAGAAACAATGTGGCATTATATTGGGGAAACACCACAAACAAGGTTAATAAACCAAACCATGAACCAGAAGCCCCCCTCCCAGCAAATAGGCCGTGGCCTTCCCTTTGGCTCTTGAGTTCCACAACCCCAAAAGTCACTCAATAGCCCCAAAAGTCCAACAGCCCAAGAGTCTCTGTTCTTGGTCAGTGCAGAGTTCAAAAGTCAATTGGCAGAGTCTTACCTCCAGCCTGGGTGGAATTGGAGGGTAGGGCACGGGGCACCTTACATAGTCCGAGGCCAACTGCGCTGCCTCTCCGTGAGGTTCCGCTGCAGCTCTCACCGCAATTGGCTCTGCTCCGCTCCGCTGGCTGTCCCACGAACCGCTCTGCCCGTTGATCCGCTAGCTGCTCTGCTAGCCGACACACAGACAGCTGTGACGCACCGGTCACTCTGCCCGCAGCACCAACGCCTCCGCTAGTCGACAGACAGCTGTGCCGCACCGGTCACTCTGCCCGCAGCACCAACGCCTCCGCTAGTCAACAAACAGCTGTGCCACGCCAGTCACTCTGCCCACAGCACTAACGCCTCTGTTAGTCAACAGACAGCTCTGCCACACAGGTCACTCTGCCCGCAGCACCAACAACTCCACCAGCCATCCTACTAGCCAACACACAGACTGCTCTGTTGCACCAGCCACTCTGCACTTTTCTCAGGCCCCCCTACTTAAGACAGTGCTTTCTTTGGCTCTTAGGTGATTTCAACATACAGTAGGAGAGCCTTAGTGCAGGTGCACCAGTGAGCCCAAAGCAATAGTCAGCTCAACAGCCTAAAACCAGACTCCTAATGGAAGCAAAACTCAATTCTGACATTCCACAGTGGAGAGAGACAGGGTGCAATAGACCTGTGAACCCCTCAGACAGCACCCTCACCAAAAGGTATAAGTGCTTGTCCACCACCTCTCTCAACATCACAGTGCTCTGAAACGCATGGCCCTAGCCCACTGAATGCTACCTAGATGATGGCGAGTCCCTCCATCATAACAAGGGCCAAGTACATGTCCATAGTCCTTCATTAACATAATCACAGTAACATCACTTTTTCATTCCTGCCCCAATAACATAGAAACTGGGGCTCCCTCATCAGCTGAAGTGGCCATGTGGGCTGCTGTGGGCTCAGGCTAGGCGCAGTGGGTGTGTCTATGCAAATTGATCAGCCCCAGAATTATTTTCTAAGACTCACTGCAACTCCCATAGTTCGCCACCAGATGTCAGAATATATCTCATTCCTGACACTGCTTACACAAGCAAAAGCAAGAAGGGAATGCCCCCGTACCGCAGTACATGGGTTTTTATACCTTTCATTATAACAAAAAAAGACACTTCTATTGGTCATTGATTACATATTACGTCAGTATAATCCTTCACAATAGTCCCTTACTCTTTACCTAAAAACAAGGGGCCCTATACAGGATAAGAAAATGCTTACAAAGCTAGGTCAAAAGTTCTAAAATTCTTACAAGACTACAAACAAGGTCTGGGAGATAAGATAACACCACAGCTGTGAAACAGGACAAAGGAAGTTCAGTCATTGCTATCCCTATAAATTAAAATGGGGAAGCTCAAGAGTGGGAAAGGTTAATAGTACAGTAGTATTTTCTTTGCTCACATTTCTCTAGTCAAAGTACGGTGGTCAAGTAAGTATTTTTCCACACCACAATGCAAACATGTCATCCCAGACAAGAAAGCACTCCTTCAGTTCATGTTTATTGCTACTGATCTCCCTGACCAGCAGCCAAATGATTCCTGCTCATATCCACAGCCACACACAGAGTCCCAGAAGCTCTGGCAATTCCCTGGAAAGGTTCAACTCCTTAGGAATCAAGAGACAGATCCACAGACACAGGATCAGGCCTAGAAAGTGCAGTCTCAGGTTGGAAGGAAGTGCTGTGGGCTTAGTGCTGAGAAAGCCCACAGGGAGGGCAGCAGATATAGGTGGGGGGGGGGAGAGAGAGAAGCAATGAGTACAGAGTGCAAGTGTAAAGGAGGGTTTGGTCCCACTCTTGTGGCAAAAATCCATGGCTTGTACCTGACGATGGTGGAATTGGCTAGCAAAACGATCTGAGTCCCCAATCCCTTACCCAGACACCTGCTGACCTCAGGGACTCTCTTTCCACTCTTGTGTGTGGCAGAGTCCTCGGAACCCCAACAACACTGGGCCCAAGATTCCAGGGGGCTTGACACTCAACCTTGTCATGGTGACTTAGAACAGGGGCTGGGATGTCTCCACTCTGGGTGTCTGACTCCCTGGGAGGGCATCCCAGAGGAGTTACAGGTATGTCCATCCAAAGAAATGAGAGAAACACGGTAGGTAAGGTCATATTTTTTTTTGGCCAAGTTCAGTCGGTGAGGGAGACAAGCTTTTGAGCCACACGGAACTGAATCACCTGCAGGTCTCTGTGTGGCTTGAATGTTTGTGTCTCTCCCCACATAAGTACTGACACTTCTCTCTAACTCCTCTCAATCCCACTGAGAAGTCCTTGGGGGGGGGGGTGTCACTCTTTGCCTTTATCAACTTAGGTGTCTGGAAGAAACACCACTAATGAGTGCTCCAGTGGCGCAATGGGTTAGCGCACAGTACTTATAGAGCAGTGCTGAATGAGGATATGCTGAGGTTGTGAGTTCAAGCCTCACCTGGAGCATGGGCTTTTATTAATTAAATGGCTTCACTCCCTCCTTTGGCCCCTTAGAAGGGAGAATTCCAGCCCAGAGCACACTGAGGAAGCCAGGAGTCAAAATGCCCCTTCAATAACTACTTCCTCTCCACAATGCAGCTCAGAATCTTCACTCTTTCCCCGTAACAGCCTCTGTGCCAGGCTCCCTCAAGCAGAGCCCAGAGTCCTGCCAAGCCTTTGATCCCTGACTCCTGAGCCTGGGGAGAGAGAGGAGCGAGGTGGCCATTGGTGGAGGCTTTCTCTTCCTCCGCCCACTTCTCTGCTCCTGGTCACGCAAACAGCAAGGAGCAAAGACCAGAAGTCCAAAGCGCAGACAAGGAGATGTTTATTGGGGTTAGTTTCCAAGCAAGCACATCTGAAGCCCTTCACACCAGTCGGGCTTATCTCTATCCACCGTCGCTGATAGTCTGTTCCCTTCCCAGCTCTGATATGGTAGAGCACTTACCTCATACCCTCCATCTCGGCATCCACACTGAAGAGTGTTTTCCCCACGTCTATCTTCCCAACTCTGACACCACGGAGCCTTGCTTCTATCTCTGTTCCCTTTCCTACACTTAGCAAACATGATTCCAATTTCCGCTTCCACTGCCTGTTTGTCCCCAGTTTCTATAGTAATAGTCTCAGCTACACTGACTTAACCAATCATTTTCCTGAAATTTAACTAACCAGTTCTAACATATTGTAACAGAACTCTCTGACCAGTTATATCCCACTTCCTTCATTAACTAACAATATTAATTATACAGCAGACAGAAACAATGAGAGAACCAGACAGATTGACAATAGTAAAGTGGAGGCAATAAAGACAAAACATACAGATTTGTGGGTTTCACAACTAAAACCATTGAGAAGCGATTTTTATGCCAGACAGGATCCTCTCTTAAGATCCGTTTCTTTATCTGGTGGTATTGAGCACTATCAGGACAGGATCCTCTTCCTAACAGCCCAACCCCACCTTATTTCAATGTGACTGGTTTGGGTTGTGAGGACATGACCATATGATCCCTAGCTTATGGTTTCCTCTGTTGCTTAGCCAAAGGTCTTAGCCTAAGAACAAGACCTCAGACTCTTCTAGAGAGCGAAGGCCCAGACACAGACAGACTGGGATTTGGATTCTTTGTTTTATGCCTGGTCACTAGCTAAGTGATAAAAATACAGCTAAGTTCTAATAGTCTAGGCCTTTCCAGGCAGCCTGAATATCTCTATCCTAACAGCCATCAGTCCCTGGGGCAGAAGGATCCACGTAGCTCACTGAAGGGTTGGTGGGCTGAGCTTCCCGCTTGCTGGAGCTTTTCAGGGAGGAGATTTTGATGAATTGTAAGTAGAAGGAAATCTCTCCTGCTTGTAACCTTTTGCCCTTCTTGTATCTCTCAGCCTGTGTTTGAGCATTGATTTGCTAAATCCACAGTTGTGAGCTTAATCCTTAAGGGGGCCATTTAGGAATACAGGGCAAAAATTGGGATTGGTCCTGCTTTGAGCAGGGGGTTGGATGAGATGATCTGCTAAGGTCCCCTCCAACTCTGAGATTCACTGGTTCTATGGCTGGAAGGTGGAGGAGTAGAGCTGGCTGGGGCCAGGTTGCTCTGTTTCCCACCACTGCTGGTGAGGGGAGAGGCATCCCTTCCCCCAAGCAACATGGAGGGGGCAAAGGAAACAGAGTGGGGGCCTCCTGCTTATCTGTGGGCCCCAACAGCTCCTCCTGCAGAAGAGACCTGGGGCCCCACACAACCCTTCCCTAGAGTGGCTGAACAGGGCACCCAAATTGCTTGGGACTGTACTGCCCTGAAACATTTTGTCAGCTCCATGCCCCAGTCAACTGCACCTCTCTAAACTCCAGAAGACCCAGCTCATCAACCTGGATCCTCTTCAGCCTGAGTAATAGGGAGGAGTTTTAAGTCCCCCTCCCTTCAGCATTCCTGGGGAAAGATCAACACCAGGAAAGTGACTTGGGGTCAATAGGGCTGTAGAGAAATCTTTGCATTATTAATTTTGTATAACTTTTATATGACTTTGTGTTGTGCCTTTTCAGAGAACCTTGTCTAAGACACTTTGTAGTGAACCTTGATAATATGTTATAGCCCCTAAGGTAGTAGAAATAAGGTAGAAGAAAACTGTCTTTTCCCTCGGAGTAGACAGCCAACTGCGACCTGACATCGTCGTGACTGACGCAGAAAAGAAGAAGGTCCTCATAGTGGACATCATGGTGCCATTTGAAAACCAGTCACCGGCCTTCCACGAAGCCCGAGCACAGAAGACATTGGAATATATCCCACTGGCCGACACCCTGAAAACGCAGGGCTATGAGGTGCAGCTCTACGCCCTGATAATAGGAGCCCAGGGCACGTGGGACCCCCCAGAATGAGCCGGTACTGAGGGCATGAGGAATTGGTCGGCGCAGTACCTGGCTTATGAGACAGCTCATGGTATCTGACACCATCAAGTGGTCCAGGGACATATACAATGAACACATCACGAGACATCATCATTACCAAGTTGAGTAGCCGTCGACCAGGGAAACAACCCACCCGTCCCTTCCCTGAGACAGAGGGATGCACTCCACCCATGTACTTATTACCTACATCTCTATGGACTTGGACTCCTACTACATCCCATGGATGGCATACCCGTACACACCTATACACTGATGCCTTAAAAAACTGCCACACCCCATTCTGGATTTATGCTGGATATGAAATATGCATGTACCTTGTAAACCCTGTCTTTGTTACCTACAATCGCCCATAACCCCAACCTAACTCCACATGTCCAATACCTTACTTCTCAATTTCTCTATATTTTCATTTTTAACATTAGTCTTACTAAAAGGTTTAAATCTTTTCTTATCAGTTTATAAGATCTTCCCCCCACTTTGTAATCAATTGCCCTGTTGAATGAATGAGGTGTGAATGAGGAACGCGTGGAAGGCCAGCACCTCCAGACAGCTGCAAGCCTTGGAGAGGGGATGGGAGCCAGACCAAGGACCATCAAACTTGTCAAGTGGGCTGACTAAAGAAGATCAGCCATACTGATGGCCTCAGGGATTAGCAGCCGGCACCTTCTTTTGGGACCCCCCATCCCACTTTACAGCACTGGGACAACACCCAGAGAAATGCAGCAGGAAGGACCAATGGACACAGTCCCACATTTTGAATCTGGGACAGATTTATGAGAGATTGAAGCTGCTATAAAAGTGAGGTGTCTTGTAGAGGACCCCAGGTCTCATCTTTGCAACATTGGAGCATTGATCTGGATCGGTAGAATCCTCGCTCCACCTCCCCCATCTAACTCACCTTGCCAGAGAAGTTAAGAGGATCAACTAGTTGGTAACAACAGCAAGACAGAGTGTGTTTGTGTGTGTGTATATAAGTGCACGAGTGTGACGTATATCATATGCATATGATTGTGTTGATTATTACATGAAATTTGGCATTTTACCTTATTCCCCCTGAAAAGATCCTGAGCAGTACTCGAAGTACAACAGGGCTGCCTCCTATTCCTGGCTGCAGCCCACATGCAGGACTCCAAGTTAATCCAGGTCACACCCCTCCCTATAGGGCTGCAGGCAAGGCCGGCCTTCTGGATTCAATGTCCCCTCTGGTGTGCAAGTCACAACAGCTAGCTGTTACCATAAGTCTGGATTCTCCTGAACATCTGGCTTTTGGGGTTATAAATAGTGTCTGGGGGAATTTGTAAAAATTTAAAAGGATTTCCCTCCCAGTGCAGACAGGGCAGCTGGGCCGGACTGACCCACTTGCATGGGGCTTTGGCAGATAGAGCCCCTCCCCCGCTCCTCCTCCCTGCTTCCCCTTCTCCTCTTCTCCCGCTTCCCTGCAGCCTCAGATTGTGAGGCCTCTGGCAGGTCTAGAGCTCCTCCCCTCCCCTCCTTCTCCTTCCCCTCCTCCTCCCCTGCTCCCCCATCCCCTGCAGCCCACCACACCATGTGGCAGTGGTTTCGGGGGGCAGGGGTCAGGAGGTGCACTCCATGGGGGATCATGGCAGAGTGTCTGTGGCAGAACATCTGGTTTCATTCTGAGCCTGACATGCTGTTTTGAGTGGCAGAATAAGGTGGCTTGGGGGTTGGAGATGGGGCAGGGGGGTCTCTGGATGGGGCAGTCAAGGGAGAAGGAATCTGTGGGGGTTGGATAAGTCGGGGATTCTGGGGGACTGTCAGGGGGCGGGGGTGTGGTGAGTTGTCAGGGGACAGGGAGCAAGGGGGTTGGATGGGTCAGGGTTCTGTAGGGGCTCTCACGGGGAAGAAGTGTGGAGAGGGGTTGGGGCAGTCAAGGGACAGGGAGCGGGGGGAGATAGATGGGTTCTGGGGAAGCGGTTAGAGTGGGGGGTCTCAGGAGGGGGCAGTTGGGGATGAGGAGAAGGGAGGCTTAGATAGGGGTTGGGTCCAGGGGGCAATAAGGGGTAGGGGGTCCTGGCAGGGTGTGATCAGGGGACAAGGAGCATGGGGATTGAGGTTATGTGGGGGGAAGTCAGGGGGTGGGAAGTGGGAGGGAGTGGAGTGGGGGCAGAGCTACCCCCATGGAGTGTCCTCTTTTTTGAAAGTTTGACTATGGTAACCTTACCTGACACAGAGCTCTGAGTGTGTGTGTGTGTGTGAGAGAGAGAGAGATAGAGAGAGAGAGAAAGAGAGAAGCAGGAGCTGATGTCAGGCTGTCCCCCTCCCCGTGCCTGAGGACTCATTGCCTCCAGCAGCTGTGTGAACACAGAGACAGTGTGCTGATACCCTCACTCTCTCCCAACAAACACAGTGTCTCTCCTCTCTTACAAACACACTCACTCACTCTGCCCTGCTGCACACTTCAGTTGAAAAGCAGCTGGCAGTTGAGGATGCCCATGGAACAATAGGATAGAGAAACCTGCATCACGTGATGCTGTACCGGCCCATGAGCCATTGCAAACCCTTCCCAAAGCACCCTATGGCCAGTTGTACAGTGCACTAGCTACCCACAGTGCACTACTCTCTGGGGTGATGCTAGAGTGGATTCAGTCTGATGACACAAGGAGCATAGTTTTGATTTAAATCACTTCAGCTAAAGCAGCATAACTCTGTAGTGTAGACATAGCCTGAGAGTGAGACAAGACCTACCTCCCTTTGTCACAAAGGATGCCCAGACACTGAAACTAAAGAACCAGCTGCTCCTCCATAGTTGACAGGACTCAAACCTCTGCAGGGAAACCTCAATGGACTTTGAATCTATCACCTTAACCACTCGGCCACAACTACTTGCTTTAGCTCAGCGTCTCATGACTTTCTAGTTTTTTTTCTGACTGAGTGGTCATTTTCTGTTGTTGCCTCAGACCAGCTTCCACAACACACTCACTGCTGTGCCACTGTGTGTGTCCATGGCTGAACAGCAAGAATTCCTGCTCATTTCCCTTTGCATTGAAAGTTTGATTATGGTAACCTTACCTGACACAGAGCTCTGAGAGTGTGTGTGTGTGTGTGTGTGTGAGAGAGAGAGAGAGAGAAGCGGGAGCTGATGTCAGGCTGTCCCCCTCCCCGTGCCTGAGGACTCATTGCCTCCAGCAGCTGTGTGAACACAGAGACAGTGTGCTGATACACTCACTCTCTCCCAAGGCACTACCTTTGCTGGGGGGCTGCTCCCACCACCACAGGAGAGTGGGGCAGACTCAGAGGTGGAGAAAGCCAGGAGCTCCAAGGGGGAGGTGAGCACACCAGGATTAGCACCAGGAACCCTCTTCCTGCACCAGACCATTTCTTTGCTTGGGGATTCTTTTTGGTCTGCTCCACCACTTTAGCTGGTAGCATGGTTCGGGGCATACTGGGATTAGTAATACTGCTGTCCGGGAAGGCCCTAGAGTCCCAGTGGAAAATAGTGGGGTGCAAACTACAACTCCCAGCACAACCTGGGAAAGGGAGGACCCATGGCCCTCTGTTGCCCTGGGTGCTCCTCCAAATACCTCACCCAAAGCTCCCATTGGCCATGATTCCCAGTTCCTGTCCAATGGGAGCTGTGGGGGGTGGTGCCTTGAAGCCGAGACTAACACAGAGAGTTATGTGCCACCCCTTCCCCAGGGGCTGCAGGGATTTGATTTCTGCCTCCCAGAGCCACTCTACGTAAGTCCAGGGGGGTGAGGGCATTGCGGGGGGGCTGCCAGGGGAGCGTGGCAGGCCACAGATAAGAGCCCTGCAGGCTGCATGAGGCCCATGAGTTGCATGTTTGAGACCCCTGATCTAGACTGTTCTCAGTGGTAGCAGATGACAGCACAAGGAGTAAAGGTCTCAAGTTGCAGTGGGGAAGGTTTAGGTTGGATATTAGAAAACACCATTTCACAAGGAAGGTGGTGAAGCACTGGAATGGGGTCCCTAGGGAGGTGGTGGAATCTCCTTCCTCAGAGGTTTTTAAGGTCAGACTTGACAGAGCCCTGGCTGGGATGATTTGGTTGGGGTTGGTTCTGCTTTGAGCCAGGGGTTGGACTAGAACCTCCTGAGGTCCCTTCCAACCCTGAGATTCTAGGATTCTATGATACCACCTCACACTGTGTCCCTGAGGTGTCAGGGAAATTCTCAGCACCTGAAGTCTCTGCTGCTCCTCTAGCTCCCACATAGATCAGTCATAGTCCTGGCTGCTGCTCCTCTCTCCAGAGTGTGAAAAGAGCCAAGTCAGTGCAGCCAGAGACACTGGTCCCATGGGTGCTATGGGGCTGCAGCACCAACAGAAAAAGAATTGGTACTCAGCACCCAGTGGCAGCCAGCACCCCCGCCTAGCACCTCCCACCTGCTAGCAGGCCTGGCCAAAAGACTCATCCCCTTCACCCCCAGAGCCTCCTGCCTGCCAGTGATCAGCTGTTCAGTGCTGTGCAAGAGGCACTGTGGAGGCAGAAGCTGGGATAGGAAGGAGTGGGGGAGGGAGAGGAATGGGGAAGGAAGGTGCAGGGCTCGGTAGGGTGGGAAGAAATGGAAGGGGGCAGGGCTTGGTGGAACAGGTGGAGTCGGGGAAGAGCCTGAGATGGAGCAGGGGGTGATGGTGCTCTGTATGATGTCCTTTTTCTGTGCCAAGGCTGACAAAAACATCCCACACAGACAAGCAGCAGGCCAAAAAGCTAAAAGCATGTGCTAAAGTAGCTCAGTTGGGAGAGCATTAGACTGAATATCTAAAGGTCCCTGGTTCAATCCCAGGTTTTGGCAGGCCCATCTATTGGTTTTCCTGCAGCAAAAGCTTGTTTTCTGGGAGTGCAGCAGCACCTTTAACTGAGGCAAGTCTCTGATTTTGAGCTGGCAAGAATATGAGTTTCTTTTCCTCATTGGCCCCCGGGACCTTCAACAATGAGAGATAGGAGCTGTCTTTCCCACACAACTTACTGGTCAATCCAATAGGGCAGGAAGAGAGTCAGGCAAGGCGGCCCTTGGAGATGGGGGCAGAGACTGGGGATGAAAGCTCCTCAGCACAGCTAAGCTTGGGCATTACCAGTGATGGGGCATCTGTAGAAGTGGCCCTGTGGAATGTGGCATGGATTCAGGGGCCAAGGAGAAGGTGCTTGATGTTCAGTTCTATGGAAGAGCTGGACTTTGACATGGTGGGTGTTTAGTAAATGCACATTAATGACTTTAGGGTAGCTCGTTAGGCATAGGGTGATTGGAGGTAGGGCTCAACTCTCTGGTCCTCCAGGCCAGGGAGGAATGATAGGGTTGGAGTCTTGTTCTTCACATTCACGGTACAGGTATAGAAGGTGATGGAGTTCTGACTAGGGAGGGCATTACTGGTGGACTTTGTGTTCTGTGGCTCTGGTTACTGCTGTATATGTCTGTATGGTCCCCAGTCAAGGTGTGAAAGAAAAGATCAATGGAAGGAACTGGCTCCCATCCTCTGGACCACACAGCATTTGGTGATGGGGGAAGATTTTAATTGTGTCAGACAGACTGAGGACCGCTGGTCCCATTTTCTCAACTTTCAGAGGAAACATTATTACAATGACCACTGCCTGGTGCAGGTCTGTAGCGAGGTCAGCTTAGAGGACTTGTTTCTCCATGACCTGGAAAAAGGAGTAAAGAGAAAGGTGGCAAAATTTGCAGATGATACAAAACTGCTCTAGACAGTTAAGTCGAAAGCTGACTGAAGAGCTATAAAAAGGATCTAAAAAAACTGGGGGACTGGGCAACAAAATGGCAGATGAAATTTAATGTTAATAAATGCAAAGTAATGCACATTGGAAAGCATAATCCCTACTCTATATGTTAAATGATGGGGTCTAAATTACTTTTACCAATCAAGACAGAAAGCTGGGAGGCATTGTGGATAGTTCTCTGAAAACCTCCACTCAATGTGCAGCACCAGTCAAAGAACCAAACAGAGTGCTGGGAACAATTAAGAAAGGGATAGATTGTAGGACAGAAAACATCATGTTGCTGTTATAGAAATCCATGGTATGTCCATATCTTGAATACTGTGTGCAGATAGGGTCACCCAGTAAGAAAAAAGATATATTGGAATTGGAAAAGGTTCAGAAAAGGGCAACAAAAATTATGAGGAGCATGGCATGTCTTCTGTATAGGAGAAATTAATAAGACAGGGAATTTTCAGCTTGGATAAGAGACAGCTAAGGGACGATATGCTTGAGGTGTAGAAAACCATGATTGCTGTAGAGAAAGTTGAAAAGGAAGTCCTGTTTACTACTTCTCATAACACATGAACTAGGTATCACAAACTGAAATTAATAGGAACCAAGTTAAAAACAAACAAAGACACAACACAGAGGCAACACAACACAGAAGCAACCTATGGAACTCCTTCCCAGAGGATGTTG
>VOCN01041122.1:0-10846 GCA_007922305.1 Dermatemys mawii
TGTCTTTATCTGTTAGGGGGAATGTTCTACATCTTTTTGTCATTGCTGTTTTCTGTAGGTTGCAGAAAAGGGAAGCTTGACTTCTGTGTTCTCTGTTGGTTCAAGACAAGTATCCTGGCTCTTTTGTTCCAGTTTCTTTTCTTGCTTTTAGCTCTTGGTGTGCTTGTGCTTCCCATGGGTGCTTGGTCCAATAAAGTTTTTTAAAACTCTGTTATAGTCTTGGCCTTCATAACATCCTCTAGCTAGGAGTTCCACAGGTTGACTGTGTGTTATGTTGACACTTTGGGCTCATCTTGTAGCTGGAAAAGTTTCAAGTTCAAGTTGGAATGCTGTGACTTCATTCCTCCCAAATCAAATCTGCTGATCTACTGTAACTTGCTGTAGAAAAAGTAGGACAAAATTGAGCAAGAAATGCTGCTATCTCCCCAGTGCTAACTAGGACTGGAATTGCTCTTTTTCAACAGCAAGTACCATTTTTTAAAAAGTGTTGTTTGTTTCAAAGGAATACAGTAATATTGCACTGGCAAGGTCCCAATAGAAACAAAGAGTAGAACAAAAGAATAACAAAGGCATTTCAACTTTTCCTCATTTATGTACCACAGTTTATAATATGGATCCAGATATGCACCAATCACAAAAGCTGAAAATTGGTCCACTTAACTGCAGTTCTGGAACCAGGTGGGAACCAGTCCTCCTCTCTGTGTTCTGTGCACATCCAAAATCCCTACTGAATTCAGAAGTGCCTTGTTTTTGTGACCATACTACGTGGTATTTTCAGCCCTTGTAAGCAAAATAGGTTTACCTTTAGTAATTGGGTTGGAAACCTATCAGAAAAGTTGGGTCCTGTAGAAAATGTTGTCTATTCACTCAGTAATGTGAAACCTTCCTGTTCCAATAGTAAACCATTCCAGCATAGAATGTACTTTGCTCTTAGAATCCAGAAGAGGGTCTTTTGTTTCTATTCACAGCCCATTAAAGATAATGAAAAGAGTCCCTCTCACCTCAACAGGCTTTGGACAGAACTGGTTATACACAGGGTAACTCCACTGTCTTCAAAGGGTCCTGGTCCCACACCATAGCAGGGGCGGCATGTGAGCTTGTCGCAGAGCTGACACTCAGGCATGGGAACCCCCTGGAGTTACCCCAGTCTCCAAATATCCTTTAGGCTGCACCTTCTGCACTAGCCATGGGGTGCATGGGAATTGGTGGTGGCTGCTGCAGGTGTTGGGTATCTCAGGTACTTAAAGCCAATGCCTAGCAGAGGAAAGTGCTTAATTGCAGAGTCTGCAGCTGCCTAGGACCTGTGTTGAGGGTTTAGAGTCCCCAGTGCTGCCATTGCAAAGTTCAAGCATGCTCCCTCTTGGAACTGCCACCCGTCTCTTGGTCAGTAGCTGCAGCTCTCTAAGGCTGGTCTCTGGTCCCATGGTTATAGCCAGAGAAGCTTCAGGTGGCTCTGTGACTAGTGGGGGCCATGAAGCCTGCATTTGAAGATCCAGACTGACACACCTACCCTGCTAATATTAGACATATTTTATTTAGAGCAAGGGAAGTCGGAGAAGTTTTCTGTTTACCAGAAGCAACATGTTTTGGTCTCTCATTGTACCCAATGGGGAGATGGTTGTTTGTAGATGCATAAATATGCCTGATAAGGATGGGATTCAAACCCATGTGTGCATCACACAAGGAAGTAGCAGTCCATTGCTGTAAACACTTGGCCACCTCATCTGAACTGATAAAAAAGGGACAGGAGGAGAAATCTAAGGCCCACAAAGGTGGGGACAATAAGGTGGTTTTAAATACTAAGTGTAAGCAGGATCTAAATGAGCTCCCTCTCACATCTAGTGATGAGCTGGGGAAAGACTTCAGGAACAGACCATGTTTGCACAGAGACCCCCTATTCTGCCTAGGCATGCAGCATGATGGGGCCACTTTGCCCAAATGTCCACTTTTGGCTGGTATTGGGTTACAAATCACGTGAGTGCAATAGAATGTTATTATCCATCCTGCCTGAGTGAAGGACAGCAGAACATAGCTAGTCCATCATGACTGAGGGGCTAGGTGGGTGAGAAATACCTTTTATTAGACTGTAAAGAAGTAATTGAGGACATCACCCTAATGTAGCGCTCCCCAAACTTTTCACATTGTGGCCTCTTATCCATCTTTGCAGCCCCTCTGAAGTTGCAGTCAAGAGCCAGGACTGGGAGTGGTGCTGTGTCTTCCCGAGGAAAGGGGTGTGAACAGCAGTAAGGGGGGTGAGGCCAGTTTGGGTCCCTTGATGGGGAAGAGTTGGGGTGGAGTGTTGCTCCTTCCCTGCCCTCCATGGGGGCTGGCATGGGTCCTGAGTGCTCCCATGAATGTTCCTCTGTGCCCCCTAGGAGGCAAGCCCCACATTTTGGGGACCACTGACCCCCTACTTGCTAAGCAGGGGCTAGTGATTCCAAAGCCCAGAGAAAGGGAGAACAAGTGCGGGGGCCTTGGACCACAACCTTAGCCCCGCCCCCTTCTGCCTGCAGCCCCCCTTTCCATCCCTTCCACGTCTTATACCCACAGCCCCATCCACAAGTCACCTCTCTTCTATCCCTTCCCCCACTATCCCACCAGGCTCACTCCTTTACACACACACCCGCTGTGAGACCAAGGACAGAGGAGCCGTAGCGGGCAGTGAGAGCTCCTCCAGCCCTGAGGCCACCATTGGGGAGACTTTTCCAGGGGGCCATTGTGTAAGTGTGTCCCTGGCTGAACAGCAAGAATTCCTGGCCATTTCCCTATTGGCTGCACCATGATTAGATTGTGTTTGTAGTGAATGTACCACCACTGCTGTCCATTGTTAATTCCCTGCCATGACAATTCAGACACACTCTTTCCCCATCCTAGCCCCAGCCCATCAGTGACTCTAATAGCAGGGGCAAAGCAATGGGGCCCTGTGGGTCAAGTTGATCCAGCCTTCTTTTGAAAACTTCCAGTGAAGGACCTTCCACAAACTGGGCAGTCTGTTCCATTTTCCGACCTTTCTTATACTAAGAAGACTTTCCTGACATTTAATCAAAAACTCCTATGCTATAGTTTGAACCCATTGCTTCTTATCCTGCCCTCTGTGACAAGAGAGAACAACTTTTCTCCATGTTTTTTTATGGCAGCCTTTCAAGGATGTGAAAACCATTGTCATGTTCTCTCCTTCATCATCCCTTGTCCATACCAAACATCCCCAGTTCCTTCAGCCTTCGCTCAGAAAACTCATCTCGGCACTGGCTGTGAATTAAGTCCAGGCCTGCTGGATGGGAGACAAGAATTCTCCCACTGAGCCACAATTGTGCAAAATATGTAACAGGGTCCAAAGCATTATGGCCCCTACTCACTGCACGGACCCAACTCTACTGCAGGGCACAGGGGTGTGTCTGACACTCCCAGGAGTGCTGTGTTTCTGGTCAGGATGTCATTATTTGGGAGTTCCTTAATGAATGCGCTGTGGAGTGATGGGTTCTATTTCCCTGGGCCTTTGAGGGTTTGGAGAAATGCTGGTGAGTTTCAATTGCACAGAGCTGGGGAGCAGGGTGTGGTCCCAGGTAAGTAGTAGTTGTGCTGTGGTGAGACTGAGCAGATGTGGGGATTCTGTGAGGTGTGGTGCTCACCTGCCCATATGATGTGCAGCCCCATTTTTAAACCACCCATGCCTGGGAAGATAACAGGAACACTTTGAAGTAAGGTGTGTCATAATCCTAAAGATGGATGGTTCCAACCTTCTAGCAACCCAGGGAGTATAGCTCAGTGGTAGAGCATTTGAGTGCAGATCAAGAGGTCCCTGGTTCAAATCCAGGTGCTCCCTAACAGCTGGGTTTATTTTTTTCATGGAAATACATTTTCAGATCCATCTCCACTATGTTCAGAAATTCCACTGAATGGGGGGCTTGTATAATATCTAAAAACCTAGCAAACCAGTCCATCAGCTGAAATAGATCCAATCCTCTAATTGTGATACGGTGTACCCCAAGTAATGCCCTAAATCCCCCATTCATCACTGCTATATGGTTAAGATATAGTTTGTACAAAGTATGCTTTGTGAGGTATCATTTGAAAACTCATAATCTACTGAAGATCATTGTCCTGTTAAAATGAGTGCATCAACATTGTCTGTGGAGCTATGAGATTTTACACTATGTTTTTTACTGAAGTATGTTGTAATTCTGACTCCTCAGTGTCAACAAGAACTGACCACATTATTAGCAATTAAAGTAACCAGTCACCACCAGGGGTACTGTAACAAAGGATTTGCATGACATCCCTGAAGACGTCTCAAACTTCATGTGCTCAGAAAGTAGGAACAAGACATTTACAATTCAACTGAAAGACGCTTCAAATCGCCTACATAAGGGACTGTTTTCTCTCCACACCAGTGAGGGGAGGAATCCCCAAAGAGAGGGGGAGGATGTAATGTTACGAGTGTAATATAGAATCTCATTGACAGGTGACAGGGCCAGAAAGAGTTTATGAACTCAGGGACTGACCTGACCGATGGCCCAACTTTAAAGATTGCTGAGAAGGATATGCAAATGAGAATATGTAAATGAGGATATGTAAATGACTTGTTCTTTGAAATGCAGCCCGCATTGCTAGCGATAGACGAGTAGATGTTTGGTCAGGTCACCCTAAATTAAAAGAGGTGACCTGTCATGAATGCCACCACCTATTGCTTACTGGAACCTTGCTACATGGAGTGGATCATGTACATGTAGCAAGGTTCCAGTAAGGTACCGTACATAGGTCAGTTACACTGACCTAATTTTGTAGCATAGACCTGACAAAGAATCACACACACCCCTTGGGAGTGAAGAAAAGATACAGAGCTAGATAGACCTTTGGGTCCAGCCCAGTGTGGCTGCTCCTAGGGTTTGAACACTTCTGAAGCTGGGTATTGCAGATGCTCAACCCTTCAGTTCACAAACCACGAGGCTGGTGATGTGACTTCTACTAACCCCGGGCTTACATTGCAATGGAGTCATCCACTTAGAGTGTCTCTCTACAGGGATAAAAGCCCTGCGGCCTGGCTGGCCTGGATCATCTGGGGATCAGGTTGTGGAGCTAAAAATTGCAGTGTAGACATTTGGGCTCAGGCTGTAGCCTAGGCTCAGAGATCTTCTTCTCTTGAAGGCTGGGTTTAAGATTGAGCTTCTACACTAGAATTTTATAGCCTGCAGCAGCTGATCCTGGCTTTGAGACAAGAGCCTTGGGTGTGTCTATGGCAATGTACACATAGGGTTAGCATATGTCTACACTGCAATAAAACACCCATGGCTGGCCCAGGGCAGCTAACTCAGGCTCACAGGTCTGTAAAGTTGCAGTGTAGGGCTCTCGTCTCAGGCTCAGTGCCCGGCTCTAGGAGCCCACTTGGTTTGGAGGGACTTTAGCAAGTGAAAATGGTAAATGTTCAGTGGAGTATTACCCTGGACTCACTGGCATTTCTCCGTGGGTCTGTCTGCTTGGGGGCAGGGACAAGAACACGTCCTGGTGCACTTGCATTTAAAGGGCAGTTTTGGATTTTCAGTTTCAAACCTGGTGCCCAAAGCAGGACTCAGATCTCAGTGTAAATGAAAGAGCCGCCCACAGCTTCTGACAGTCACAATGTGCCATTTGTGCCACCAGCGTCTGAACTGTGGAACCTCTATGACACCCCTTTCCCCAAGACCCCTCACTCATTGCCCTCCTACTTCCCGAGGTCCCAACCCCACATCACCCCTTCTTCCTGAGGCCCTGCCCTACCCCCAAGCCACAACCCCAGAACATCTCTTCCCCTTAAGACTCCACCTTCTCCCCCCTCCATCGTTCATCCTTACAGCTTGTAAAAAGTGGTGGGGCCATGGGCCTCTAAACCCCCCGTTCCAGCGCCTCTGACACAGAGCCAGGCAGGCAGTAGCGTGTGTGTATGTGTGTGTTGCAGAGACAGCTGAGCTGACCCAGTGAGGAAAAAGGGGGCTGATATCAAAGCTGCCCCCTCTCCCTGCCTCCAGACTGGTTGCTTCCAGCAGCTGTGTGAAGTTAGAGACTGTGTGCCAGCGCTCTCTTGCTCCCTCAATGCACACACTCCCCCCACACACACACACACTCTGTCACATACTCTCTGCCCTACCACACATACTTCACCTGGAAAGCAGCTGGCCATCTTGTAGGATGCCCATGGAACAATGGGATAGAATAACCTGCATCATATGTGGTGCTGTACCGACCCATGAGCCATTACAAACCCTTCCCAACACGTCCTCTGGCCAGTTGTACAGTGTGATAGCTACCCACAGTGCACTGCTCTTTGGGGCAATGCAGGAGTTGCTAGAGTCGGTGCTCTCTGGTGACACAAGGAGCAAAGTATTTAATTAAAACACTTCAACTAAAGTGACATAACTTTGTAGTGTAGACATAGCCTGAGAGTGAGACAAGACCTAGCTCCCTTTGACACAAAGGATGCTCAGGCACTGAAACTAAAGAACCAAAAGCTCCTCCGTAGTTGATCGGATTCAATCCTGTGCAGAGAAACCCCAATGGATTTCAAGTCCATCGCCTTAATCACTTGGCCACAACTACTTGCTTGGCACTTCTTTGCACTCTACTTTTGTTCTCACTGAATGATCATTTCCAATTGTTTCCTCAGACCATCTTCCACAACACACTCACTGCTCTGCCATTGTCTGTGTGTGTCCATGGCTGACCAGCAAGAATTCCTGCTCATTTCCCTTCTGGCTGGAGCATGATGAGAGTGTGTTTGTGGTTAATGATGTTGCTGTAGATTGTTGTCCATTTCCTGCCTTGATAATCCAGACAGTCCCTTTCCCATCAGATCCCCAGTACATCAGTGACTGAAATAGCAGGGGGCAGGTTTTCTCTGGAACACTGAGCTTTTCCACAGGGTTGTTGGCTGTTCTCTTTCCTCACTCTGGAGTAAACTCAGCTTTTTAATCCATCCTTGATATTTCATGGAATGACAACAGCAGCATAAAGAAAGAGGAGAGCAAATAGCTCACCATCAGGGCTGAAGGTAGAACTGTACTTGGCCGCTTGTTTTATGATAGAGTGACTTGCCATCGATTAAGTGGTGCTCGCTAGGTAAGGGACATGTGTTCAAAATCCCAGTGATTTCAGAAAAGTTGAAGACAAACATTTGTACTTTGTGGTGGGGGCTTTTTCTTAGGATCCTAACTGACAATTGTTCCCCTTTCTCTTTCCACTGCGCAATAGCTGAGCTAATTTTGATTCCATTAGAAAGCTGGTTACAGATTGCAGAGCTGGATTCACTTTAGGTTACTGATATAGCAGCACCGAGGCTCCCCTACTATAAGTTAAAATCACTGGGTTCTGTGTTAATTAGTAGGGGGGCCTGGAGCTATATTGGTGAGCAGCTAGCACAGAGATGCATCTCTGAGGATGGCTACAGGACAGGAGCAGCTGATGGAGAGCTGCAGCTTGTGGTGAAGGCTGTAGCAGAACTCCGTGCAGAGATGGGGCTCTTGGCCATCCTAGTACCTAGGGTGCCCTTTACCCCCTCACTTCCACACAGGCTCGGGGGGATGAAACTCTGCAGATGAACCAGAGACAGAGACCTTGGAGGTGTTGGACTTTTCAGACTTTGGGTGACTTTTGGGTTGCTGGACTCAAGAACCAAAGGGAAGGGACAAGACCCAATATGCTTGGGGGGGGGGGGTTGCTCATCATTTGTGTTATGAATCCTGTTTGTGGTGTTTCCCCAACATAATGACACTTGTTGCTCTCTGTTATTATATGGCTTTTACTACACTCAGACTCTTTGCTGGGGTGCGGGCAGTATTGCCTCTTAGAGGCACCCCCAGGGTGGTGGTATATATTTGTCCCAAGTCACCAGTTCTAGTTAGTATTGCATTGTGTTATTTGAACAGAACCCCTAGACACTAAACCCAGCCCTTGTGGCTGCCAACTCTGACGCACAGCAGGGTTACTAACACAGTTTATTTAAAGCAAGGGAAGGCTAAGAAAGTTTCTGTTTGCAGGAAGTAACACATCTGTTATTGTACCAAACAGTGAAAGGGATGTTTACAGAGAACCGAACACACTCGATGAAGATGGGATTTGAACCCACGCGTGCAGCGCACAAGGGATTAGCAGTCCATCACCTTAACCACTCGGCCACCTCATCTGAGCCGTCATAAGAAGGACAGGAGGAGAAATCTAAGGCCCGCAGAGGTAGGGCCAATAAGGCGTTTGTAAATCCTAAGTATAATCGGGATCTAAATGAGCACCCCTCTCACATCTAATGATGAGCTGTGGGAAAGACTTCCGGAACAGACCGTGTTTGCACAGAGACACTTATTCTGCTGAGGTATGCAGCAGGATGGGGCCACTTTGCCAAAATGTCCACTTTTGGCTGCTGTTGGGTTACAAATCACATGAGTGCAAGGAAATGTTATTATCCTTCCTGTCTGACTGATGGGTAGCAGAACGTAGCTAGTCCGTCCCGGTGGAGGGGCTAGGTGGGTGAGAAATACCTTTTCTTGGACTGTAGAGAAGTGATTGAGGACATCACCCTAATCTAGTGGTCTCCAAACTTTTCACATTGTGCCCTCTGATCCATGTCTGCAGCCCCTCTGAAGCCATGGTCAAGAACCAGGGTTGGGAGTGATGCTTTGGCTTCCTGGAGAGTGGGGTGTAAACAGGAGTAAGAGGGATGGGGTCAGGCTGGGAGCTAGGGGCCCACCTTGGTGGCTGGGTTGGGGAAGAGCTGGGGAAGAGTAGGGCTGAGTGTTGCTCCTTCCCTGCCCTCCTTGGGGGCTGGCTTGGGCCCTGAGATGCCGCCATGAATGTTCCTCTCTGCCCCCATAGGAGGCATACCTCACATTTTCAGAAGCAGGATAGCTCAGTGGTTAAACCATTGGCTTATCTAACTCAAGGTTGTGAATTCAGACCCTGAGAGAGCAACACAGGCCTAGTGAAGGAAGGTGGAGCCTGATCTCTAAGAGCCATTTGCAAGCATCAGGCTCGCCTCAGTTGTTTGGCAGCAGGACCATGACTTAGTTGGTTAAAGCACCTGTTTTGTAAACAGGAGCTACTGGGTTCAACTACCTGTGGTGCCTTATTGGGGGTCTTTGACCTGGGGGTATAGCTCAGTGGCAGAGTGTTTCAATGTAGATCAAGTTGTCCTTGATTCAAATCCAAGTGCTACCTTACAAGATTTTGGGGATTGGACTATATGATTTTCTGAGGTCCTTTCCAATCCTGACATTCTATGATCAGTGTTTCAATTGACCTCTACTGGCTGAGCAGGGTCTAGTGATGTCAAAGCCCAGGGAAAGGGAGAACAAGTGCAGGGGCCCTGGCACCAGAACCTTGGCCCTGCAACCCTGCTCTCTTCCACCCTGTCCACCCACAGCCCCATTCACTAGTCACCTCTCTCTTATACCTGGCTCACTCCTTTACACATACCCCTGCTGTGGCCCCAAGGCCAGAGGAGTTCTGTGCCCCTGCTACAGCACCCAGGCTGTAGAGGGCAGTGAGAGTCCTCCAGCCCTGGGGCCACCATTGGGAGACTTTTCCAGGGGGCCGTTGTGTAAGTGTGTCCGTAGCTGAACAGGAAGAATTCCTGGACATTTCCCTACTGGCTGGACCATGATTAGATTGTGTTTGTAGTGAATGACGTTGCTGTCCATTGTTAATTCCCTGTCATGACAATTCAGACACACTCTTTCCCCATCATAGCCCCAGCACATCAGTGACTCCAATAGCAGGGGCAGGTTTTCTTGGGGGCTTTGAGATTTTTGGGGGAGTTGGTGACTCCTTTCTTTCCTCACCCTGGAGTAAATTCAACCTTTTCTTCCATCTTTGATGATTCATGGAATAACAACAGCAGCATGAAGAAAGAGGAGAGTGACTATTTCACTGCTGGCAGAAGGTGACCACGTCCCCTCTGTCGGACCATTGTCACTGGAGGAGAGAGGGTTTCAATGGAATTGATGCTCTGGTTCAGACAAGAGACACAGGTAAGTTTTGCTGTTCATGGATCTGTGCAAAGGAAATTGTGTCCCTGTGTGAAAGTGAGGTGGGAAAAGCAACATGGTGGTGCCTGAGGCATAAGGGACCCTATAGGATTAGAGTAGGATACGTGCTCAAGCAGCATGTTTCTTACTTTGCCCCTCTGTCAAGTTTGATGATTATGGATGGAAATATTTTGAAATCAGGTTGTGAGTTCACACAGAAACTGACATTTACCAACAAATACGTCATTCTTCCAACCCTGCCTAGTCCACTAGTGGTGAGTTTAGAAGGACACCGTCACTCTTCCACATCCCCATGCCAGGCATGTGCTTTCCATGCTGCCCACTTCCCACAATTCTGGGATTCTTCTCTGATCTCCCCCTACACCTCTGCTTGCCCCACTCACTTCTCAGATCCCTTCCCACAACCTTCCAACTCAGCAGCTGGCAGGATCCTTCCACCTTCCTTTCATTTCCTGCCTCCCCTCAGAGCAAAAGCTCTACTCTATTCCCACATCAGGAATTGAACCCAGGCCACCTGGGTAAAAAAAACAGGATTCCTGACTGCTAGACCATATGAGATTAGGATTATTAGGCTTGTCTAAGAAAAGGTCTACTCTACGCATTGGATCGACAGGTCGTGATTGCTTTCTGGGGGCCCGATTTATCACATCTACTCTAGACAGAATAAATTGATGCTTTTTCCCTGAGCACTCTCCCATTCACTCTGGGACTCCAGCACCATGAGAGGCATGAAGTTATAAAACAGCCTTCCAAAGGAAACAGTGGGGGCAAGAAAACCTAACTGGCCTTAAGACTGAGATTGATACATTTATGTAGAGAGCATAGGCATGACATTTTCC
>VOCN01041155.1:0-13790 GCA_007922305.1 Dermatemys mawii
GGGGGAAGGGCGGAGGGGGGGGAAGGGCGAAAGGCCAGTGACTAGAAAGGGGGCAGTTTTGAAAGCAGTTTAAAGTTTATAATAAGCGATGCGGGGGGGCGCCAGGGGGAAGTTTCGCCCTAGAGCGCCCAACACCCTTCACCCGCCCCGCAAGCTCCGCCCCCTCCCCTAGGCCCCGCCCTCCCCACTTCTCTCCCCCATTGGCCAGCTCTCCCCCGCCCCCCTTAGCAGGCCTCCCGCAGGCTCTGGAGGTCCGTGGGCGGAGCCAATGGTCCGATTTGGCCCCGCCTCCTGGAAGGCTCCGGCCGTGTAGGCCCCGCCTCCCTCCGCTCTGTGACGTTAGCATGGGGGCGTGTCGGTGCCACGTGAGCTAGCTAGGGAGCTCCTATGGAGGCGAGGCACGAAGCCCAGAGGCCCCGCCTGGGGTAAAGAGCCCCGCCCCCTTAGGGACTAGCCACGCCCCCGAGCGTCCCCGCCCCCCAGGGCAGCTTGTTCCACCCCTTCAGGGACTAGCCTCACTCCCCTCCATTGAATAGTCCCCCCCTCACTGCCAAACAACCTGCCTTTCCCCCTTTTGCCCACCCCCGGGGGACACGTGGGGGGCAGCAGGGCTTCTCAGGACCCCTGGTGTCCCAGAGCACAGAGCAGCTCTATGGGGAGCTTTGCCCCAACACAGCGGAATGGGGGGTCTCGAATCCCCTCTCTGGCAGGGTCCCAGGACTGAGCCAGAGGAAGCTGAAGTCCCCCATAAACGCCCCTGGCCAGGTGTGCGGTGGATGTGGGCCTTTCCAACTAGCTGGTACCAGACCCTTGAGAGCAGTCTCAGCTCTGTGACCAGGGGAGGGAGAGGGGCTGGTGGGAAAGGAGAGAGCAGAACTGGGGGTGGGTGAAAGCAGAGCCTCCCAGGATGGGTTTTCCCGGCCCTAGTTCTGAAAGGGGAGGATCCCACCTGGGCCAGGAGCCAACAGCCCTCCCCGCAGGGGACTTCCCATGAATCCCTCTGCAGCTGACTGGGAGCCTGTGTGGCCAGGGTCTGGGCTTTTCCCTGGGACAGTGAGGTGTAGCTGCCAGATACAACTTCTAAGAGCAGGACTCAGCCCAACATTAGCTCCCTTTACTTCCAGCCCTGGGAGTTCGGCGCAAATAGAGAAGTTTCCTCCGCGGTTCGTGGCATTGTCTGGCGCAGGGGGTTCAGGCTGCTCTCCAGGTGTGGCAAAGCTGACGAGGGGCGAGGGCAGCTGCAGCTCGACCTCCAGTTCATGCAGATCCTGCTTCCTAGCAGCGAGCCAGCATTCAGCACCCACAGACCAGGATCCCTCTTCACCACGCTCCGCAGCAGCATGAAGGGAAGAAGGAACAAGGTTTATCCTGAGGCCCAGTCACATTCCTTGTCTATGGTACGTGGCGTCTCTCTGGCCAGCCAGGCATTTTACTCCCCTGATCTTGGGCCTCTGAGCGTGGCTGTTGTTAGCAGCACAGCTGCTTACCCTGCAGGTAGCAGATTAACACCTCAAGGAGCCGAGCAGCTCACCTCAGGGGCAGGATCTCAGCCTGGGGACAGGAGCAATAGGCATTTGATCCTGGAACGTGTCCCTGGAGACTGACCTGTGGAGTCGGACAAGTGACTGCGGCGAAGACGAGAACTCCCTGCTGCCTCTCAACTGCGAGCACATCTCCTTGCAACCCTGCAGGCCACTGGGCTCCCCAGGGTGCCCCATGAGCTTCTCAGGGAAAGCAATTGAGCTGCATGAAATTATAGATCCAGGAGGTGAGAGGGTCATGGGGGATGGTGCCCAGCCTGCCAGGACTGCCCATAGCCATTGGACAAGGGCATGGTGGCCCCAGGGGCACAGCAGTGCTAAGAGCCTTCCTCAAGGAACAGATCTAGGGAGGCAAAGCTCACGGGATCTCACTCTGCCATGCTGACCCTGTTTGTTCCTCTGGGCAGACCAGTGATGAGGACTCCTTCTCCAGCATGCTCATTGAACCGGATCCATCAGCACCGACGGCCAGGGACAGCGCTGCGGGGCCCCCACCCGCAAGTGGAGGTGAATTAGCTCCGCAGGGGCAGGGAGGGGACAAGAGCTCAGTGTGATCCCAGTGAATGTGTCTCTTACCCTCACTGTCGGCTCAACAAGCCCTGAGGCGGGGATTTGGCTCTGCTCAGAGCCAGAGAACTAGGTGAATGAGACCCAATGGCGATGGAGAGACCCCCAAAGAACCTCCCTTCCCCAGCTATGGGAGCAGCCCTCAGGATGGGCCTTTAGCACTGCCAGGCAGGGCCTTCTCACTGGCACCAGCCTTGATCCCGCAGCTCCTCGGCAGATCCCAGGATGGGCCGATGAGATTCCTGCAGACCTTGATCCTCCAACACACGTAGCACAGCCAGCACCAGGGGCTTCTCCCCGCAAAACAACTTCCCCCCGCAAGACCGGCGTTCACCCCTCTGGGAACAGCCCCAAGACATTAGTGAATTCTCCACAGGCCCCAAAACCAACAGCAGAGGGTCAGAACTGGGGTTCCTGCCAGCGCGCCTCTGGCCTGTCACCGCCCCCTTGGGAACTGCATGGCTGATGGGAGCCTCTAGGTCAGACTCCTGCCCCCATGCTGCCCCGAGTGCTTTGGGAGAGCCCGACACTGCTGGAGGAGCAAGCTGGCCGATGGTGGAGTCAGGCACCGAGACCTGGCTCCACAGATGACTTGCTCCTGGGATCCTTGCGGGAAGCCCTAGAAACTCCCCAGTGTCTTAGGGTACTGCCTGGAGGCTCACTCCGATTCACACCTGTACAGGGATCTGTCCTTGTGACGGGGTCCAACCCTTTCTGTCACCCTCCATGGCTGCATTCGTGGACTGCTGGGCAGCTTTTCCTTCACTCATTTCCAACCCTTTATTCCTTGTCTCAGCTCTAGGCACTGCCTCCCTCTTCTCCCAAGGGGTTCAGCCCCTTGTGAGGTGTGTACACTTATCCTGCATCCCTCCCCCACTGCTATTCCCACATGGGCAGCCCGCTCTGGGAACGGGCCTCTCCAGCATCCTGCTCTTCTTGGCACTGCCTCTAGTCATGGGTGTCTTTGGTAACGTGGTACCCAGATGCCCGTTGATGGGCAAGGTGTAATGACACGGAGGGAAGGGAGTGCAGCAATCCAGGTACAGTCACAGCCCTATTGCAGGCTTTCTCTTCCCCGCGTCGTGACCAGCTCGAGTCCCATTCCCCTCTCTCTCAGGCACAAGCCTCATGTAACCCCTGGCTTCTCTCCTCTCCAGCAACTCCTGCTGTGATGACTCCATCCCTGTGCACTGGACTGCAGCTAAGGAGCTACCTCTCCAAAGAGAGCCTACGAGGCCCCCTCTGACGCAGCCAAGCACCCAGCTTTCTCCTCCGGCCAGCCTGACCAGCGGTTGCCCTGCAGCAGCGCAGTCACGCGGCGCCCCAAGAAATCCCAGCTGCTGATGGAGGGGAACGCAGTCATTGGCTGACTCCCCCGAGAGCCCTCGGGCCACTAGCCCAGTCCTACGCAGGACACAGGAGGGTGGCAGCTCCTCACAGAGGTCACAAACCCCACACACGTTCAGGAGGAGCCTTTCCCATCCTACCAGCACCAAGACGCTGAGCACCACTGCTGCGGGTGCAGGGCACAGCAGCGCCCAGAGGCGCCAGCTACAGTTGCTCAGAGGCTGCAATATCTGCTTGAGATGCTTTGGCTTGAGCCTCTAAGCCCTGAGCCGGGAGCTGTGGCTTCCCTCTGTTCCCTCTCCTGAGAGCTTTACAAATTCATACTATTTGGAGCAGGAGGTGCTGACAAGACTGGTGATTCCATAGTGCATGAGATTCCCCCGCCCAAAGCTCTACCAATCTGTCCCCCAGCACTGATGGCATGTGCCCAGGCGGGAGGCAGCTGCAGTAGAGGAACGTGGAGGCTTTCTGCCTGGCCAGAGCTGGAGGCGACGCTCTGAGCCCTTAACTCCCTCCTTGACCTGGAGCTTTCCCCTCTATCCAACCCAGACCGGCTTGTCTCCTCACCCCACCCCACCATCACCTGCCCCATGATTGTTATTCGTTCCTCAGGGTGGAGCTAAGCACTTCACCCCATGGTCTCTCCTCCCCGACCCTAGGGAGGGAGCCCCTCCCGCTGGGGTCAGTTCAGATGTGCGGGGGGCAAAAAAATTGTTGAGTTTGTCATGATGCGACCAGGCCATCCTGATCCCTGGGGCTGCTCTGCTCACCCTCCTGCTCTAGGAGGTATTACCAGGGGCCCTCCAGCCTGTGGGGGCCCAGCCCCCACTCTGAGCAGAACATGACCCTTCTCTAAGAGCGGATATCAGGCCCTGAGCCGAGTGGGCTTTGCCGCCAAAGCAGAGTCTGGCAGGAGGGTGGGCAGGCCCCACAGCAGGTCTGGGACCTCCAGCTGCAAGGTTGCTCTTACATTCAGCATCATGAGATGCCCCCAGCAGGGCACGGTCATGCCTGGCCTGATGGCTGCTGGAGGCAGTGAAAGCCTCCTGTGGGCTGGAAGAACTGGCTTTGCTTCCTCACCCCGTCTCCAAAAATGAAAACAGGTTGGAGGTGAGAGGTGCAGACCCAGAAAAAGCCACCTTCTGCAGCACTGAGTCTCCAGAGGCTGCAAGAGCAGAGCCCAGCAGTCCTGGCTGTGCGAGCGCATATGCTGAGCAGTTACGGGGCAGCAGGTCCTTGGGCTAGCCCAGCCCAGCCTACAGAGCTGTTGGCCGCAGCTGGAGGGGCTGGGCAACCTCTTGGTCTGGAAAGATTCCAAGGTCAGGTGAGACCTTAGTGATCGTCTAGAGTCCAACCTACTATATCGCACGGGCCAGAGACCTGCCCCCAACCGGTCCTGGAGCAGAGCTGCTACAGGAACGTCCAGTCGGGATTTCAGAATGGTCAGTGGTGGAGACTCCCCAGGGAAGTTGTTCCTGTGGTTAATTACACACAAGCACCCCTCCCTCCCCGAGTCCTTCTCTAATCAGAAACCTTCCCAGGCCTGTGCTGGTCCCAGGCTTGGCAGTCTCCGATCCCTGTCTCTGGGGAGGACCCCAGGCTAGATTCTTGCACAGACACTGTCCAGAGCTCCACTGGCTTTAATGCCATCACCATTCCCCAGCAGTGAATCAGCAGCCATTACATTCCAGGGGAACACAGGGTAGAGGATTCCCTAAGCAGAGCTGGGAGAGGGCAGAGAGAAGGGGGCTCTAGAGGCCAAGGCACCAGATACTCACGCAAGCCCCACGGAGAAGGCTGGCTAAAGGGTGTACTGTGGGAGCGGCACTGGCACTGCTGGTGCTCTGGGGGATGCAGAAACATGACCTTACACCCCAGTAGCAAGGGGTGGGCAGTGGGCCCTGGAAGCCACGAGAAGGGGAATGGGAAGTTCTGGTCAGTATTGTCGCCAATACATCCCATTCTCTGCTGAAATCCCAGCCTGTGTTAATGGGGTTCTGGGCCCCAGGGCCCCACTGCATCAAAGAAACCTCTCTTGGGAGCCTCCGGAGTGACTGGCTCCCTACCCTGACTGCTGCAGTTCCAGTGGGCCTGCCAGGGAGACACTCAGCCCCGTTTGCATCCCAGCTTCCTCTTGGAATCACAGAGCAGTAGGAGAGCGAGGGCAGGACGGGCAGGGATGGTGCCTGCCCGAGGCTGGCCTAGAGGCCCTGGCGTGGCTTGCAGGGCATGGCTCACAGGGCGTGGCTCAGTGCGTTGACATCACGTGGTCCTGATGGGTCTTTACTGCCCCTTGGAGCATGGAGGCGGCTCTGCCATGGCCGGCGCCAGGAGGGAGCTGCCTTCCTGTGGGATGCCAGCGTCTGTGCTGGGGCCACAGCATCTTGGTCTCAGTTCCACCATCCCAGCTGCGCTGACGGAGGAGTTGGGCTGGCTCCTCTGCTCTCTTCCAGCCTGTCGCCTCATGCCCAGCCCCCGCAGTGAAGCTGCCCTGCTCCGAATGGCCCCGCTGCAGTCCCTGGGCACCTCAGCATGGCAGGCAAGACTGGGGCCCAGGGCAGGCTGCTCAGCTGAACATGCACCAGGGGGTCTCGCTGGCATCACAGTCCAGCAGGATATTGAGGACGGTGCAGGGAGCTCCAGCCACGCTCAGCGCCGTCCGGGACTCGATGCGATACCTCACGTTGTTCAGGCCCCCCTCTCGATCCACCTTGAACTGCTCCTGAGGAAGACAAGGCGGCATTCAGCTCCCACACAGCCGAAAGGACCGTGCACAGAGCCCACCGGGACGGGACAGAGCAGGGGAGAGGGCAGAGCCAGCAGGGACAGGGCTAGAGCCACAGGCTGGGCTGGCACAGACCCATGCAGTCACCCGTAGGTCACAGAGAAACCCTATTTCCCTGGAAGCCCCTTCTCCCCTCCCCTCCAGTGCAGAGGGCAGCAAGGCCCCCCTGCCTCAAGGGAGCGGCTCACACCTGCTTCTGGGCAGCAATGCGCTTCTGGTCTCGCTTCCTCCAGGCTGGGTCATGCAGGTGCTGGAAGGTCTTGTACCCCGTCTTTATTCCCAAGGGGCGGAAAAGCTGGAGGGAGAGTGAAGCGTCCATTAGTCACCGGAGTCCAGGCCCAAAGCTTCCTGCACCCCATCAGCCCTCCCCTGGGGTCAGCAGGACCTTGGGAGGCTAGGCAAGGAGCTCAGCTGGCCTCTCCCAGGCGCTGGCAAAGATTCCGGTGGCCATGCCCGGGGAACAGGAGCCTGGAGAGCGTCCCTACCTGCAGGCCAGCTCCTTTGATCCGGCGATAGAACTCATCATCCTCTCGCCCCCAGCCCCAGAAGCGGTTGGACATCCCATTGCACTGAAATGAGAGGAGGGCATGGGGGAGAAGCTTGTGATGTCCCCCTCCCTCAGCATCTGCCTGATGCACACACCCAGCCTAACTGCTGCAGCCAGGCAGGAGAGCAGCCCCGGGGGGAGCCATGGCCAGACCCTGGGGCACAGGCAGGAGAGCAGCCCCATGGCCAGAGCACAGGGAACCACAGACAGTCCGTGAGCCACCATTCCTGACACACCCCGTAGCTCCCTCCCCATTGTGTTGCCCCTTTCACCTTTCCAGGGACTCCTGAACAAGGAATCCTCCCCCCGCTCTGCACCGGGACCCACCATCTCATAGTGCTGCTTGGTGAGCAGGAGGATGCCGCCCACATAGGTTTTGTAGTGGTACAGAGGGTGCAGCTCTGGCGATGCCACATGGAAGGGCCCTGCCTTCGGGAAGCCGTAGTCCAGCTCCTCGTTGCGAGGCAGGAGGTCGACGTCATGCATGGCAATGTAATCGGTGTCATTGCCGCTCTCCAGGAAGCCGACGTTGATCAGAGATGCTCTGTTAAACCTGCTCAAGAGACCAGGAGCATCAGGCCTCCCGTGGATGCAGCAGGCGGCTCGGTCTCCTCCAGACAGGCTGAGTCCCCCTTACGCCACTTCCCAGCCCACCCTATGCACCAGGAATCTCAGGCCCCAAGTGCTGCCACTTAACACTGCAGTGGGGATAGTGGCACTCAGCCACTGTGGCTAGTAAGGGGCTAAAGCAACCAACGTCGCCAGTGCCTGTTCTAGGGGAAGCCCCTTGGGAAAGTGGGCTGGACAGATGCTCAGCAAGGAAGTGACATGTAAGAGACAAAGCATTGTTGTGGCTGGTATGTTGGGACGACACCTGGACGACAGGTAAGGCCAACATGGTGTGGCCAGCAGGGAAGAGCTAAACACTGGTACCACTATCCAAGTAAAGTGGCTCTTGGAAGGGGTGACCCAGATGCTCTCAGAGCTCCAACCTCTCAGCATTCAGTCTAGTGGCCGACTGAAATTTTCCGGCTCAGGTCTGGCCCTGGGAAAGGAGGCTGGAGAAGGAAAACAGCCTTTACCTTTCTAAAGACTCTTCCACAGAGACTCCCATAGTCCTTCCCCAGCTACAAAACTGGGCTCAATCCGATACCTCCAGGCTCACAGTATCTGAAATCCCAGCTGCCCACACCCCAGCTCTCCCAGTCCCCACACGCTCAGACCAGCAAAGAGAGAAGAAATGGGCCTCTCTAAGCCCCGCAGGTCAAACTCCCCCATCCCAGGAGAGTGAGAGCCCCACTGGACACAGGTGCAAAGCGAGTTGCTCGGGGTCACAGAGCGAGTCTAGAACCCTCCATAGCATGAAGAATGCTCTGGGGAAGGGGCTGCTCCATGCCTGGTACCTTGGGCCTCCAAAGTGCCCTGGTGGCACAGGGATAGCACTGGGGGCAGAACTTAGCTCTGTGGGTGGCAAAGGACCATACCTGTAATGATCCACCTGGTTGAGCACGAAGATGTGGTGGCGGATCCTCTTCCTGCTGAGGAAGTGATGCATGTGGGGCACAAAAGCCAACAGCTCTTCGAAGCGTTCCCGGAACGGGATCAGCAGCGCCAGGCGGTGGGGGCCCCACGACGGGTCCTCAGCCCATGAGGCCTGGGACTCCGGGGGGCAGGGCTTCAGAAGGTCAGGAGCCACTATCCCACGGCCCCGATGGGCCACATCGCCTGAGCAGCTGAGCTGCAGCCACAGCAGCGAGGCAAAGCCCAGGAGCAGCGCAAGGAAGAAGAGCTGGAAGATGGAGCATTTCCGTGGCAGAAGGGTCAGCAGTCGGCGGGACCTGGGGTGGGAGGGAGTCAGGCCACGGCCCAGTATAAACTGTCCCCCGCCGCTCTCAGACCCCGCCCAGCCCCCCAGTCCCACCCCTGCCCCCCCGAGCCAGTCCCGTCCTGCTCTTTCACCCATAGACCCTGTCCCGTCCCCCAACCTTCTCCCTGCCCCCCACAGACCCTGTCCTGCCCCCCCGCAATCTTCCTCGATCCCCTCCCCCAACTCCCTCCCTGCCCCCACCTCTCTCAGACCCCTGCCCGGCTCCCCAGTCCCATCCCTTTCCCCCAGACCTAGCCCAGTCCTGCTCCCTCCAACCTCCTCCCTGCTTCCCGAAGCCTTCCTTGATCTCCTCCCCTGTCACAGAGCCCACCTCGTCTGCTCCCCCCACTCCCTGCCCCGGCCCCCCACAGACAGCCTGCCTCCCTCATCCCCTCCCTGCCCTGCAGAACCCACCCTGTTCACTCCCCTCGACCTCCTCCCTGCCCCCATCGTTCTCAGACCCCTGCCCGGCTCCCCACCGTCCCCTCCCCGACCCCAGAGCCGGCCCCGTCCTGCCCCTCCGCCCATAGACCCTGCCCCGCTCCCCCCCGCCATACCCCGCCGGCTTCCTCCGGGACGGGAACATGCTCCCAGGCGCGCCGGGGGCGGCTCCTGCCTCCGTCCCCCCGGGCCCGGGGCCGCCCGGACACGCTGGCTCAGACACCAGGTCCGGCGCCGAGCGGGGTCCCCCGGAAACATGGCCCGGCCCCGCCGTTCCGCCTACGCGCGGGTTCCGGGGCGAGCAGCCCCGCTGGAGCCAAGGCGCCGCGCGGAGCAGGCATCAGCCGCGCCCCCATCCTCGGCCCGGGCGGCGGGTGCGACCTGCCGGCCCAGGCGGTTATAGCCACGTAAGCAGCCCGGCCTAGCACTCCCCCGAGCAGCACGGGGCATGCCCGGCAGCCCCCAGGACTCTTCCCCGACAGGGGCACATGGAGGCACAAGGACCCGTGAGAAGGGCTGCCCTCCGTACCCCCAGCATCCCCGCTATCTCCCGCTCCAGGGCACCGTCCACCACCTCATGCACGGGGCAGCTTGCCAGGCCAGCAGGGCAAAGACTTCTCTGTCCCTTTTCCACGGAGCAGGCTCAGCAAGCAAGAACCTGCAGCCACATCAGCCCATCCTCAGAGCACTCTTTATTAGGAAACCATGAGACAGGCCAAAGTATCCAACAGTTGATAAGCAAGCGACCGACCCACCCACCCCCTTTGCCTCCCTGCTGTACAGAGAAAGGATGTAGCACCCCACGACCAGGGCTGCCCTGCAGCCCACTGGAAAGGGAATGCTGCAGCCTTGTGGCACAGGAAGGTGAGCATGACCCCTTCTCCTGCCCCGCTTAGCAGTCAAGAAGGGTGCTAAGTGGCAGGTTATGACAGCACCTAGACAAGGAATGAGCACGGAAGGAGGAAGGGAGGACAGCTTTGCCTTGTGCCAATGGCCCTGCTACCAAAATAAGAGAACAAATGCTACAGTAAAAATATGCATCCATCCCTGCATAGAAACTTGTGGGGTTCTAATCCTACCGCACTCCTACACCACAGCGATCAGCACCTTGGAACTACCCAAGGCAGCTAGTCCAGCCCCGCGCGGTCCCTTCCCATTACGCATTTTACACAGATTAATACACACAATGCTGGCACAGACCAGGAGCTGTCAGGGCAGTGTGCTAGTGCAGAGGCCCTTCTGCCATCACAATTAGTTCTGTCCTCTCCGGGGAGATCCAAGGGCAGCACAGAGCAGCCAGTTCAGGACAGTCATGCAGATTTCAGCACCTGGCTGAAGCTTCTGTGTACAAGGGAACTGTTTGCTCAAGCTTCCTCCTCCCTTTATACCAGCTTCTTGGCATGAAGAAAATAGTTGTGGCTCTAGTTGAAGGGATGAGAATTCCAGCCTTCTGGGAAAGGGGAGCACAGCTCATTGTAGGGGGCGAGCCTTGGGACAGGAGAAAATCCACAGGCATAGATAGACTCCACCCACACTGCCAGAGAAAGGAAGGCCCAGAATTCCTGGGGAAGGTCAGTGTACCCCATAGGGATCCATGCACAATAACACTCTACCCCTTCTTCCTAGGGAAGATGATCCAGTAGTTAGGGTGCAAGCCTGAGACTTGGATTCAAGGTCCTCCTCTGCCAGACTTTGTGCAGAACCTGAGGCAAACAGCAGTCTCTGGGCTCAGTTCCCATTTGTAACATAACAGCCCTGCCTGCCTCCCAGGGGTGCTGAGGATAAATGTATTAAAGATGCTGGGCTCTCCACTAATACACTGATAGGGCCATTTAAGCCACACATTGAATGAGTGACTGAAACACCATAACAAACCAATACACGGAAATCCCACCCAGACGGGGAGGGAAGTAGTGGAGGCAGGTGACACTTAGCCCAGTCAGCTGGAGGGGTGGGGAAAGGTGAGCGTGACCAGTCCAGGCCGCTGCTGACAGAGAGCTGTTTGCTCTTGCTATGTGCCCTCTTTATACCAGTTTCTTGGCTTCAAAGAAACTCTTGAGATGCCTCATCTGCCATAGACCAATGGCAACAAGAATGAGGGTCTGGACAATGGACCACCAGAGAACCCGCTGGTTGGTGCTCTCACTGGTCTGGCGGAACCGCTCCTCTCGCCACTGCAGCAAGGAAACAACAGGTCACAAGTCAATACAGACTGATCCTCCCAGGTCCCAGAGATCAGTGGCTTCCTACTGCCCTCAGAACTCTCTAATTGTCACTGTCCAGTGGGGCAGATCCCCCTCCCAGAAACCTCCTTCCCAACCCCTGCTGCATCTCCAGTTTAGAGCACAGGGCTGGCCAGGCTGCTTCAGGTTCCTCACCCGTTGGTAGTTCTGCTCCTTCTGGATTTGCTCTGCCTGCTCAATGAGCTGTCGCACGCGGAGCTGCAGCTCACTCAGCTTGTCCTTGGCAGCAATCTCAGCATAGTCATTGGCATGTTCCCCCACCTGGATGTCCAAATGTACCCTCTGCAGCAAGACAAGAGAACACAGTCAGGTGTGTTCTGCACCCACACAATACTGCATGGATTGGTCCACCCCTCCCCTCTCTGTCCCACATGGGCCCCCCTTACCAGCATACCCCCTGCAAAGAGGGAGAATTTGGTGGAGTTAGAATGCAGGCAGATCTGATGCTCTCCAGGAGTGTGTGAGGTGAAGGTGAATCTGCCCTCAGAGCCATACTGCCTCGACAAGATGACCTGGAAGAGGAGGACAGGGCTGTAATAGCAGGCTCCAGAGCAAGCCAATACAGGCGAATGTGAATGCAGAATGTCCATGGGTCTGACAGCAGGGGGCATGAAGCTTTCTGACAGAACACTTAGTACAGGCCTGCACAACATGCGGCCTGGGGGCCACATGCAGCCTGCACGGGCTCACTGTGGGGCCCGCAAAGGGTGAGTAGGGGTGGAGCAAGGCAAGCTGTGGGGTGGAGGGAAGCAGATGGGGGCAGGGCTTTGTGGCCCGCAGATAGTCTTTTTGCAGTAATATGGCCCTCGCTGCTTTTCGAGTTGTGCAGGCCTGACTTAGTACTACAACTAGAGCAGCGGTTCTCAAAGTGGGGGTCACTGACCGCCTCCGAGGGGTAACAAGCCCCCGGCGCCACTGAAAAGCCGCCAAATTCATTACTTCCGGATTCGGTGAATGTGACAAGCAGGGAGGAGGGTGGACATGACTCTGAGGGGAAACTGCTCTGATTGGGATACCTGGAGCTGTAACCAGAGATGAGAAGGGGGAGGGGAGTTGACACCTAGGGCCCGGGAAGTGAACAAAGGCAGAGGGACAGCTGCAGGGATTGGAGAGAAGTAGAAGCTGGCTGGGGATGGGGGGAGCCCGGATTTGGGGTCTTATCTCCCTGCCCCCCAGAAGGGCCTGACTAAGGGGTCCTGTTTGTACTGACAAGCTCTGAGTTGGACTGTGTTCCTGGCATCTCAAATAAACCTTCTGATCTACTGGCTGGCTAAGAATCACTGTGAATCCCAGGAAGTGGGGGGTGTGGGAATGGGACTCCCCCACCTCCTGTGACAGTGGCTTTTCGGCAGACATGCCGAGCTATTTCAGGAGCGCTTGGCATGTCCGCTGAAAATAGCCACCAAATGCAGAACTAATCAATTCGGCGGACATACAAGGGTCCGCCGCACCGAAGAAGAAAGAAAAAGGGTTGCGGTTCTCCATAGTTTGAGAACCGCTGAGCTAGAGGGTCTGTCTGCCCAAAGCAAATTGTTTAGTGGTGCGATCTAGGTAGCAAGGCAAATTTACAGGGGCTAGAGACTCTCTTCAAATCCCCTGTGCTATCTGCCCAGGTGACAGCATCACATCAGACCAAGAGCACAGGGCCAGATCAGCATTTCAGTTAGTTGCTCTCCTGAAATTCCATACTGCTGAACCGTAGAATCTGTTCATTAGCAATTTCAAAACAAGCGGGGTTCCAACCTCTTAAAGGCCTTTCCAGTCCTAGGATTCTATGAAACAGAGCAACTCAAGTTAGATCCCAGGAAAGACAACTCAGTGGAACTGCAAGCAGATGCAGAAGAGGTGTCCATCACCATGGGCACTGGCTCTGGGCTGCTCAGTCCCATTACCCTGCTGCTGTAGCTTTCAAGCCCAATGGGATGGGAATAAGGGCAGATTCAGGGTGGGGAACCAGAGCACCCTGCTGATCCCGAGCTGAGAGATGGGCCAGTATCTTCTTCCCCCGAACCCAGGTACCTTATCATCAGGGTCCTTCACCTCCACCAACATGCCAAGCCCAGGTGTGGCAGGCATGTAATCCTCCCGCTGCTTATCATAGAGCTGGGTACGGTAATTACCTGCAGAGGAGGACAACAGTATGAGAACCACCCTGGTCAAACACGTAACAGACCCCAGCACCATGCCTGTCTACCTCCTGCCCCCGACTTTCCTTCCTTCCTCTCCCTGCAACAGCACCTACCCCGCTGCTTCCCCTCCCCCGCCATGGAACCTATCCCCCTGCAGCCTCCCTCCCCCCGCTACCTACCTCCCCCACCCGCCATGGCACTCACCCCCTGCTGCTCCCCCCCATCCATCCCCCTGCTGCCCACCCCCCTCCACGGCACCTATCCCCCTGCTGCCTCCCACCCGCCACCTACATCCCCCACCCGCCATGACACCTATCCCCCTC
>ML679169.1:3443-16898 GCA_007922305.1 Dermatemys mawii
GGGGGGGGCTGATGGAAACCGCTTCCAGCCGGGGGGGGGCAGGAGCCCCCCCAGTTCCTGTGTACGGGAGGGGGGGCTGCTGCCTCCCTTGTGATTTTTTTTTGGGGGGGGCTGAGCAGCTGTTCCCCCCCGATCCGTGCTGGGGGGGGAGCCCCTCATTAACCCCTCCCTGCCCGGCCGGGGGGGGGGGAGACTTTCTCCAGCTGGGACCAGCCCCCCCCGGTCCACTCCGGAGCCTGCAGGTAATGGGCAGAGACCGTGGGAAAGTGACTCTCTGCCCCCAGGGGACCCGGGGAAAGTCTCGGGGCAGCAGCCAGGCTCCGCCCCCGGCCTAGCTGGGATTTGGGGGGGTCCCCGTGGGGTGGGGGAAAGCTGGGGTTGCAGCGGGGGAAGGTCAGTGGGATGGGGGGCGAACCGGGGGGTTGATGAGTTAATTGGATCCGGTCCCTGTTTGTGCCTCTCAGCCCCTGATACAAATTCCCGCTAGTTCGGCCCCTTTTCTCTCTCGTGGGTATAAAATCCGGGGAGATCCCCCCTGTACCCCTCCCCCATCTCGGGTCTCCCCCGATCTCTACGTAATCCTCCAATGCCCATTTAATATCTCCAATGTGGGGGTCCCAAAGGGGGTCGGGGTCAGTGGGGGCTGTTTGGGGGGAGCCCCAAGACCTGGGGTGGGAGATTGGGGGGGTCTCTGCCAGGGAGAGGAAGGGGGGAGCCCCTGTCCCCCGTGCTTGAACCCTGGTTGCCGCATCCCAGTCGCCGCCCCCGAACCCCCAACACAGTTACCCCAATTGCCAGTCACCGGCCCCTCCCCCACGGCTGCCCCTTCCCCCATCCAGGGACCTTCCCCCTCCCTGGCCCCCTTCAAACTGGTCCCCCCCACAAACCCAGGGCTCTCTCCTGTTCCTGTGAATGGTGGGGGTGGGGAAAATATTACTTTATGGACAGGACAGTCCTACAAAATCACTTCAAACTGCCCCCCTTTGGCCTCTCGTTATGTAATGGCCCCATAAAATCCCCTCCGATCTGGGTGTCTTTCTCTCGTATTATCACATGTGGATTTTGGGATCCTGCTTTTTCTGCAAATCTGAACGACTGGTATAAAACGTTGCCCCTTTTCTCTTTAATTGTCTGTTAATCATTGTATTCGCCCTGGGGTTCCCTCCGTGTCTCCGTAATTCTAAAATACGAACAAAATCTCAGATTTAGCCCTTTCCCCCCATTCTTGAACATGTCGTTTGTTTCTCCCGTTATCTCGGTTCAAAGGTTTGCTGATGAACGAGACCAGCCACGTATTTAATCCCCAGCAAAGCCGGAGGCCTCCCCCTGTCTGGGGGATCAGGGGCTCCCAGCTGGTAACGGGAGAGGTGTCTGGACCCTTTTCTTGTCTCCACTGGCGCGGGATGAGGAGGTCACTCTGAGTGCAGTGTGGGGCCAGAAATAACCCAAACCCCATGACAAACGGTTTCCGAGAGGGGTTGCTTCCTGCAGTGCTAAGATGCAGCCACCTCTGGGGGGGGATCCAAGTGGCCATTATTTGCTAGTGACAGGACATGGAAATGTCTTATCTATGTTGACCCCTCCAGGTCTTCCCGTCTCCTGTTAGAGACGCACCCCCCAGAGGCTGGTGGTAACTTTCTATCCACTTATCAGACACTGTGAAGTGAAATTAACACAGATTTTGCTTCTCTCCCCTCTGGACAGCGGCATTAACTTCACGTTCTGTGGGGAAAACTCTTCCCCTGAGACCTTGCCCTAGATCTGGGGCGGGAGGGAGGTGGGAAGGGGATCAGCGCTGCCCCCCTGTGATCTGTTGAAGAGGATTCTGGCCTCCTCCTTTCTGAACTGGGCTTCTCGTGTCATTAAGACCAGTGTGAATCCGGAGTCACTGCGAGGAAGGACCAGGAGCGACTCCAGATGGACAGTGGGGCCAATGGGATCAGAGCTGTCCCTATGGGGAGGTGGGGGCATTCCCTGTCTCCCCAGAGAGCTCTGGTTGTAGCTGAAGGAGGGAGGGCTCCTCAAACTCTCCGTCCCTCTGCTCAGGATAGTGGGGTTCAAGTTCCTGGGTCAGACGCTGCAGCCTCCGTTGTGATCTGGGAGTCCAGGCTTAGCAGTGCGGCTCCCCCAGCGCGGGTCTGTGTTGGGAAGTGACCTGAATTAAAGTTTCCTCTGTGCCCGGCCCAGGTGAGGACTTTCCCCAGCCGGTCCTAGCCCCCGGGGCAGCCCTGGGCCCGGTTCATAGTAAATTCTGAGCCAGAATAATTGAGAGACCTCAGGGGACAGGCTGGGAACTGGCGCAAACACACACACACACCCCCGGTCATTTCTCCTCCCATTAGCAATTGCAGGAGCAAACCCAGCCATGGGGGAGCCCACAACCATGTCCTCTCTCCCTGACCCCCGGCTGGGAAAGAGAGACTGAAAGGGGCAGTGGGAGAAATGAGTGGGGAGAGAGATTTCCAGATCTCCCATCTGCCCAGGCACAGGTATTGCAGCATCCCTGGGCAGAATCACTTTCCCATGGGCAAGATGAGGATGAGACAGAGGAAAAGCCAGTTCCTGACTCCATATCTCCCCTGCTGGGGTGTGGGTGACCTGGGGCCAGGGTCCGAGGGGATCCCCCAAAAAAAACTTCCTCGGACCGCACGCTTCCGAACTGAACTTCTTTTTAGAAAATTTCTCCGAACAAATCACCTAACTCAGAACCGCCCCCGAGAAACGAACGATTTCCCTCGCGACCGCCAATAACCATTCAGTGTTACGCGGCAGAGACACTAATCCCAGGGTCGGCTGGCCAAACATTCCCTCTGCGTTCATGGAACCTGAGCTCCCGTCTCCCAACCTCCCGTGGGAAGACACGGGGTGGGGAAGGGAGGAGGCCAGGGTGCGGCAAACCTGCGGGACTCATTTAATAAGTGGCCTAGATTCTAGGAACAGACCCACGAGGGTTCAGAAGTAGAAACGCGTCTCGTGTTGTAACTCTGGTGAACACTAGACGACTGTAATTCTCTATGTCTAAGGTTGGGGAGTTACCGCCTCTGTGTGGAGTTAGTTGCAGGAGGTAGGGGGCCCGGGCCCACCCTGCTTCTCCGGTCCCGAGCCCAAGGAGCTAACAGTGGGGTGTGTCGACGGGAATCCACCCACAACACGCTGACTGATTTCTTGGTCCTGTGACTGGGCCAGTGTCTGTTTCCCCTGGGCCACTTCCTACCAGGTCCTCGGGGCCCACAGGCCCTCTGGGTCTCTCAGGTCGTTGGCTGGCGCGGTCTGTGGCGTCTCAGTCCCTTCCGGGGTCTCTGGAAATTGTCCGGTGTCCCCCTGGCCTCTGGGGACTGGGGCTCCCACCGGATCCCTGGGGGGAAGCTCATGAGAGGCCTCCTACCTCCTGGGCAGTCGAGACAGACAGAGCTCATCTGCTTCCCTTTCTGTCCTGTCTCCAGGCTGAGCAGGCCTTGCGGGGATCGGGGGGAGAGTTTCCCCAGCCTGCAATGCACCGCTGACCCCAGCCTGGCCTAGCGGAGCAGACAGATCTCCGCACAGGCGTGGAAATCTCGGCAGAATAGTGGGGCTGTGAGTGGGGCAGCAGTTCCTGAGTGTTGGACTCTTGCTCTTTCAGTGGTCGGTGACCTTTGAGGAGGCGGTTGTGTGTTTCACCCGGGAAGAGGGGGCTCTGCTGGACCCCGCTCAGAGAGCCCTCTACAGAGACATCATGCAGGAGAACTACGAGAACGTGACCTCGCTGGGTGAGGATTCCCGTCCCCGCGGTTCTTGGAAGGGGGAATTACTAAGATTCACGTCACCACTGCAGTGTAACCTCTCCTCCACCCACTTTCAGTATCACCCCAACCTACCAGCGACACACACACTAGCCCTCTCTCCTCCCCTGCTACACAACCCTGTGAGAACAGAGCACTGCAGCCGTATCGCACAGTGTCCAGTATCTCCTGTTTGCCAAGGTAAATCTTACCAGTCTGGAGGTTGGGTCCCGCATAACGAACAGAAGCTTCCTGCCCCTCACTCACACACGGAGCCGACTCCACACGAACCAGCCCCGACTTGCAACATGATCCTCCGCCCCTGCCCTCACTGGGAGGTTTCCTTCTGAGTTGTTGCCTTCGCTTGCCCCTCACTGGAGATCACTGGCGTGTACGTCACCAGACTGCTGACGATCCCCATTGCAAGACCTCCCCCTTGGGCTCCTCAACTATCACAGCCTTCAACATGGAAATGGGGAGACTCGGTCCCTCAGGGTTCTCATACACCTCTCTGCACGGCACAGTCACCGTTCTGCCCCGCTGCTCCGACTCCCTCCGCCCTCCGGTCACAGCGACAGCCGACCCCATGCCCAAAGCTGGAGGGCGGGCGGATAAATGCCGGGATTCCCGTCTGTAGAGCACAACACGGACAATGGCATGTTCTTAGTCCTTCCTCCGATCCGTTAGAGATTCATAGACATTTGTAAGGCCGGAAGGGATGATTAGGTGATCTAGGCTGATCTCCTGTATAACTGTGACAGGCCCCCGGGGTGCAGCCTGGGACTGTGGGATCCCTGTGCCCCCTTAACTCACTAATCTGGGCTGTCTCTGACAATGCCTTGCTAGTGACCAGCAGCAACCCCTGTTATCATCCCTCACAAGCGTGTGGGGAGCCCCACACCCAGCCAGACAGCTCACAGAGCCACTCGTGAATCACACGGGCCAAGTCCCCCCAACTCCCAGCCTTGCACCTCGGCAATAACCTGTCTTGCCCTGCTCAAGATGAGGAACGCAAATGTATTAATTGGCTCCTCGCTTCATCAGTAGAAACTGGAAATGCACCGGCCTTTACAAAACCTGAGCGGATTTACCAGGCACTTCAGGCAAATTTGCTGGTAAAGATAAACAGTCAAACAGGTTTCTTAGCTACAAAAGACAGATTGCAAGTGACTATAAGTGCTGGGCAAAAAGTCAGAGTGGTTCCAAAATAAAAGTACAAGGGCGCAGTCTAAATTCTCAGCCCTTAGACTGGGCAACAATTCGATTCAGCAATTTTTCGCACCCCACTGGATACTGTCGTTCATAGCGTTGGTTACCTCCCTTGTCGTTGTCTCTGGAGAGCCAGTATCTCGGTGCCTGCCAAACCCACAGCATGGTTTAGGGACAACTATACAACACAATTCTCATCCGTTCATAGGCACTGAAGAGACACATATGTGGATAGGTTATGATCTGCTGAAAGCCGTTGTTCTTTCCCCGGATACCTCCCACGGCCTGCTTTGTATGCAATATCACCATTATGTATAAATGAGGAATATAGGGGTTACAGGGGTAATACGGGGGTGCTCCCCCAAGGTGTACACTATCACAATAACACAGGCCATAGAATTTCATCCAGTTACTGCCGTACTGAGATGAACACCTTGTGTTGGGCTAAATCATCTTCCAAAGAGGCTTCCCATCTTGACATGAAGACTTCTAGAAACGAAGTCTCCCGTTCCTGGAGTAGTTTGTTAACCTTTGCACCACCCTGACAGAGCGGTTCCCAGTGGCTCTTGCCAGCTGCAGGGATGGGGATGGGAGCAGAGTTAAGGGAGCAATGAAGGGAAGGCGTGTGCGTTTACTCTTCTTTTCTGGTTTGCCGAGGTTTAAGTTCAGCCACCGTCCGTACGGTGAAAGGCAGGAGCCAGCACCGGGCACCCTTAGCTCTGCAGTAAAGTCGTTTCTGGGCATTTAATTTCCTTCCCTTTTTGTAATAGATTTCTTGCCGCTATAACTGTGTCTACACTCGAGTTTTTGCCAGCAGAGCTGTGCTGGATTTACAGGGGAAGGGAAGGGGAGGGAACGCGATTTATCACAGCCCTGAACAATCGCGCTATCCTGGCCAAATTTCACTGGGTCAGAGTCCGCAGGTGCATTTTGCATCACTTCCAAATATTCTTAACAGGGCAATGATAGACGTGCTCGAACCGCTGGGGTCTCTGAGAGACTCCAGCCCCTCTTCCAGTGGACGCTCACAGATTCTCAGATATTCCAGTTTACCTGTTACGCCTCCCAGAGCCGACCCGCTTATCACAGCACCTCAGTGTGTTTAGAGTGAAAACCAGTACGTGTCCATTGAATGGAGTCTCGAATTTGAAGTGAGAGCAAGTAGAAATATTGGGGAACGTGACGCATCTAGTATAATCAGAACGTTTTCTGGAACCGAGACGTGCCAAACTCGATCCTTTCAGGTGTTCTACAGCAATGCAACTGCAAAATACTTCCAGCGTTTTACAGCCAGGCTGGGCTGTGATTGTCTGTTTGTGAGACAAATCACGCGGTCAGATTGCCGCCATGCTGGAAGATGCAGGGTGCACCCCTCAACCCCCAAATGTCCCCCAATATGCCTGTATCTTCACTCACAGGGTTCTGCTGCTTTTGGGGCGTGTGTGTAAATTTCCTCTCTTTTAGATTTCACAGGATCTTCATTAGCACGTGGCCCAGGGCACGGACTGGGACACGTCCCCCCTCTGTCTCTTCCCTTCGGTCTCTTGTCTTAGTCTCATGTTGTCTGCTCTTGGGAGCTGTCTTTTTGTTCTGCGTCTGTAGCGGCTCCAGCGCCCCGGGATTGTTGCGTGTCTGAGTGACGGACTCACGGTTGTCGAAATGACCGGCTCAGTTGGAATTATTTAATCTCAGATCATCGCTCCGAGATAAATCCACCACTATAGAGTCACACACAGAAATAGGTACATTCTCACCCTTTGTCATCAGGCTAAGAGCAGGATCCGTGTCTCCTGCATCTGGAGAGGACGCGCCGTTCTCATTACTCAACGAAGTTCCCATGTCGGTATCGTTATATGGGGTTCAGGCAAAGAAAACCTCATTGCCAAGAATATTCCCCCCGAAACACACGTTCTGGGTCATTTCTCAGTGAGCCTGATTTACGTGCAAAGGCGTGATTATTTACAGCTGGGAGAACTAACCATTCTTCACCATAATCTCTCTCTGTGGGTCCTTCTTATCCCACAGTCATTCTTCCCTGTTGATTCCCCAACAGGAAACATCGGCTGCAACATTCATCCCTTATTAGTTATGTGCTTATGCCGGCATTATAGATCTACGTTAAAGAGATGGGTTCCTAGCTAAGCTGCGGTTGTATAGACACGGAAGGTTTTGGAGACGGTTAAAATAGAGCATAATGGCGAACGTTCCCGAACCGGGCCTTCGAATTCAGAGAGACTCTTGGTTGAACTAAAAGTATCAATAGTTAATAACTGGTGCTTGCGGGATCCTGGTCAGCGCCTGAGAAGATGAGTAATATATATAACAAATCACAAGAATTGACTGGTCCAGACAGTGGGAGGGAGGAGGGGCATGGGCAGTCAGTGGTAGGCTGGTAGGTTTGGGGTAAACAGTTCCTGGAAGCTGGGGTGTCTGGGGGCAGTGGGGGGCTGGAAGATCTGGGAAGGAGTTGAGTTAGGATGCCGAGGAGTTGGAGTGGGGGAGTAAAGGGGAGATGGGGACCGGGTAGTGTTTGCTCCAGGAAATGGGGGAACTAGCAATGGGAGGGAGGGAACGGGAGCTCTGGGAAATTTTGGGGAGGCTGTAGTGAGGAAGGCGGGGGCAGTGGGAGGGCAGGAGAGACCACAAGGAGTGGGTGCCCCAGGGGCAGTGGGATGAGAGCAGAGGGGTTGAGAGCAGTCAGTGGAAGGGGAGTGGGTGTCAAAATAGCTGCACCTTGTCCACTTCCTGGTGTGTCTCATAAGAACAACTCTACTGGGTCCAGCCAAGGGTCCATCCAGCCCAGTCTCCTGTCTTCCCACAGTGGCCAGTACCAGGTGACCCGGAGTGAGTGAACTGAACAGGAAATCATCAAGTGATCCATCCCGTCGCCCATTCCCAGCTCCTGGCAAACAGAGGCTGGGGACACCATCCCTGCCCATTCTGCCTAACAGCCATTGATGAACCTCCATGAACTTACCTTGTTCTTGTCCGAACCCTGTTATGGTCTTGGTTTTCACAACGTCCTCTGGCAAGGAGTTCCACAGGTCAACTGTGCATTGTGTGAAGAAACATTTCCATTTCCTTGTTTCCTGGATCTGGACTTTATTGGTTACTAAGGACTGGGGCTAAATTAAAAAAAAATTAATGACAACATCTTAGGAATTCACCTGATCTCATTTTGTTTTCTTTCATCTGAGCAGGGTTTCCAGTCTCCAAACCTGACGTGATCTCCCAGCTGGAACAAGGGGAAGAGCCGTGGGTCCCAGACCTCCAGGGTTCAGAGGAAAGAGAGATCCTGAGAGCTCCCTGCACAGGTGAGGAAACGTGAAACCTACTCAGAATCTGTGAGTGAGTATTCAGATGGGATGTGAAGGACGAATTGATTCCCTTTGGGGTAAGAGTTTGGGGGAGTTCAGTTCCTGGTTTTTATTTGACATCTCTCCAGCATTTATTTTGGTTTGCTCTTCCCTTTTCCATCCCTGTCTGAAGTTTCTCTCTCTATCCCGGCAGGTGACATGATGCCACGGGAGACTAAGAAGGAGAATTCTCAGCAGGAAGATGCTGAGCGAGTGGAATCACATGGAGCATTATCGCAAAGATTGGACGGGGATGTGTCCAGGAGTCATGAGCAGGGAACAGCCGGTGAGATTCAGCACGGAGCAGAGAGGGAGCAGGGAAACCAGCCAGGGGAGAAATCGGGTACATTCATTTACTGCCGGGGAACTCAGAAGAACCTCAAGGAAACCACAACCCGGCAGAAAATCCCCAGGAGAACAAAAAAAAATACCTGCAGTGAGTGTGGGAAAAACTTCAGTGACCGCTCAGCCCTTGCTAAGCACCAGAGAACGCACAGAGCAAAGAGACCCTTTGAATGCTGTGAGTGCGGAAAAACCTTCCCGTGGCACTCACACCTCCTTGCGCATCAGAGAATCCACAGGGGTGCGAAACGCCTTGACTGCCGTGAGGGCGGGAAAACCTTCGCTCCAAACTCAAACCTCATGGCACATCCCAGAATCCACCCCGGGGAGAAACCCTATGAATGCAGTGAGTGTGGGAAAAACTTCACTCAAACCTCAGACCTGACCACGCATCAGAGGATCCACACGGGGGAGAGACCCTACGAATGCCGGGAGTGTAAGAAAAGCTTCATTCGCCGGTCACACCTGATTACGCACAAGAGAATCCACACCGGAGAGCGGCCCTATGAATGCTGTGAGTGCGGGAAAAGCTTCACGGCCAGTTCAAACCTTATTCAGCACCAGCGAATCCACACGGGGGAGCGGCCCTATGAATGCAGTGAGTGCGGGAAAAGCTTCACTCAGAGCTCAGACCTGACCACGCATCAGAGAATCCACACGGGAGAGAGACCCTATGAATGCTGTGAGTGCGGGAAAACCTTCGTCCGACGCTCACACCTGATTACGCATCAGCGAATCCACACCGGGGAGAAACCTTATGAGTGTTGTGAGTGCGGGAAAAGCTTCACGGCCAGCTCCAACCTTATTCAGCACCAGAGAATCCACACCGGGGAGCGGCCCTACCAGTGCTGTGAGTGTGGGAAAAGCTTCGCTCAGAGCTCAGAACTGGCAACCCACCAGAGAATGCACAAGGGAGAGAGACCCTACGAATGCTGTGAGTGTGGGGCCAATTTCACGGACCGTTCCGCCTTCCTTAATCATCAGCGAACCCACACCGGGGAGCGGCCCTACGTCTGCTTTGAGTGTGGGAAAACCTTCACTCGGAGCTCGAACCTCATCACCCACCAGCGGATCCACACCGGGGAGAAACCCTACGAGTGTGGCACCTGCGGGAAAAGGTTCACCCACAGCTCGAACCTGATCACGCACCAGAGGATCCACACGGCGGAACGGCTCTATCAGTGCGAGTGCGGGAAAAGCTTCAACGAGAGCTCAGCCCTCCTGAAACATCGGCGGATCCACGCAGGAGAGAGACCCTACGAATGCCGGGAGTGCGGGAAAACCTTCACCCGGAGCTCAGCCCTGATCTCTCATCAGAGAACCTGCAAGGGGCAGAAACCCCAGAAAAACCTCTAGGGTTGTCCCAGTGTGTTTTATTCTCACGTTGCTCTGGGTCGTGCTGAGGAGCAGTTATTTTGGGGCATTTTTTATGGTCATTTAAAATATATTTAAATATAGTGAAAAGCAGGAGGCGCAGGGGGCAAAGTGTCATATCAGTCTCGGTGACGCTGGAAGGAGACGGGGTGACTCAGAGAGATTCCCTCCTTCCCCATCACTGCAGAGCTGTTCCCTCCTGTCTGAGCCAGGCAGAGTTTATCTTCGTCACGTTCTCCCGCTCCACGTCTCACAGTGTGTCGTGTGGTGCAGGGTTCTCAGCTGTCTGCGCTTGGGGACGACACTTTGACTTCCTTTAATCCAGGGTCGCTATGACTGGAAATGAACGTGTCAGAGACCTGGGAGGGGAATTCAGATGGATCCCGAACACAGTGTGATCATGGAGTTTAGATCCCAGGCTCCATCTATTGGCCAAGCCACTTCTGGAAGGGGGCTGTTTTCCCCCCTCATTGTAAGGATGCTGAAACTTTTGTATATAATGTAACTCGAGAAATGAGACAGGGCTGAGTGACGCAGGTTTGAATGGATCAGAGGAGAATGTGATGGGGGAATCTCTTGTCCCAGTGCTGAGTTTTCAGATGTAACCTGCTCTGGAGTTTAATGTAACACTTTCATGTGTCATGTATTCTCTCTGTCTGAGATGTGGGTTTCTATCTTTCCCGAGGGCTGTTTCGTTGCCCAGTTGGATATTAGTTTACTTTGACAGGCTGGAGCTCAGATTTACTGGAGACTTCGAGAGAAATGACGATTTGCTAAAGTCATCATTGCTTTTCCCCCATCTCTCGGTGATGACGTGGAGAAAGTTCAAGTGCAGTTCAGTCAAGAGGAGAAAACTCTCCAATTTACTGGCCATGCTGACAAAGAAGCAGCGGTGATTTAAAATCTCCTCGGAAATGGTGAACAACAGCAGACTGATTTGGAAGAAGTGCGGATGATCACGGTGTAGTCCCATGGTTTAAGTCAGTCTTGTCTCAGATGATCTGGGGAGAGGATTCCACAGGAAGTGACTTGGAACCAGGCAAAATGCCCGTGTATTTGGTTCCCAGAGCGTTTGTATCGCAGGCCCTACAGAAGAGCTCTCCTAACTCATCCTATGATATGGGAAATGCTGCCCTTCATGGGTCAGCGTGTGGAGTTTTTGTTGAATTTATCCTTTGTTGGAGCCACAAAAGTATATAAAATGAAATCAGTGTTAAAAATGTAATAGCTGCAGAAAAATAGTCCTTTCTGAATAGGAACATCACTTCTGGTAACTTACAGAGATTCTGATCGAGGTCTAGATCTAGTGCCTAGCCTTGACCCGGGCCACTGAATTAAAGACCGTTTGGGTGTGTTTGGGGAAGCCGTTCCCACGAATGTGGTGGAGGTTTTTTGCCTGATTCGGTAAAGGGTTCTGCTTCAGAGCCATGTAAATTTACCCTAACCCAGGCCAGTGATTTAGAAAGAAATGCGGTAGAAATAGGTCATACCCGGTTCTTGGTTTTCACCCCAATAAAGGAAACCAGAGTGAGCAACAGTCCAAGGGAAATTGTTTGCAGAACTCCACTCCCTAGTTCAGTCTTGCTGATTACTGGGCTCCAGTTTCACACGGAAGGACCCAGCATGTGGGTCCTGATTCTCTGCTTTGGTGTCTTAGTGCTTGTCTACATGGGCAAGGGAGAAGTGATGGCTCTCTCATCCGCCTCCCCACTCGGCGGTAGCTATGTCAGCAAGAGACACTTCCCTGCCGACACGGTGCTGTCAATAAGGGGCGTTAGTCACTCACGGGTGTGGATTTTCACACCCCTCAGCAATGCACTTATACCCATAGAGGACGGCCGCGTAGACCAGAGTTTGGTTTTGCTCTTGTGTTTTGTGCCTTTGCGTCCCTTCTTCTCTACGGCCTCCTACTCGGAAAGATGGAAAAGTGTCAAAGTGCAAGGAACGTGTTTTTTCCCTCAGGAGGCAAATTTCCCCACAGCGATGACCCCTTCCCCCGCCACCGCCCGGCAGAAGATCTGGAGCTATGTCAACTCCCGGGAGTGGGAGGCGCCTGGGTTTTGACTCAAAGGTTCACTTAGTGACGCGATGATTAAAAGAAAACTAACGCGTGTGACAGGTTTTTGTGATTTGACTCTGTCGCCTGATTTTAGAGAGGGGTGTGTTATTGTTATAGGGCGGGGAGGGCGGACTTTTTGGCCCCAGGGCCACATCGGGGTTCCAAAACTGTATGGAGTGCTGGGTAGGGATGACGGTGCCTCCCTGAACAGCCCAACCCTGCCCCCTATCTGCCCCCCCTCAAACCCCGAACCCATCCCCCCCATCCTCTGTAAAAGGCAATTGCAGTTGGCGGATTGAATGGTGACAAAGTTTTGACACTAGGCCAGAAATTTAGTCAGGCTGGGAGTCAGGTGATTGTTGTATCGGCAAGCAAGGTACAGTCCTAACAAACTTCAGTGGGGCTTTGTGATCCAGCAGAATAAACTCTGGCTCTGAAAAGAAGAAAAAGTGAGGGTTAAAAACGCCAGATTAGAAATCACAGGAAAAACCCCGGCAAGGGCAGTACCAGAAACACCGGTGTCCTCGCTGCTACTGGCAGCTACTTGCTTAGGCAGATTTTTGAGGCGTATTTGGGGTTGAAATAGAAATTAAACAGCACGAAGCCGTGTCTCTGCACAATAACAAAGCGGAGAGTCATGGGGGGGAATCCCAGGGGCGGAGACGACGTCTCGGGGAACGGCTCTGAGACTTCGTGCAGCCAGAGACGCGGATCAGGAATTAATTGTTTCTTGGCGGGGGCGGGGGGCTATGGAAAATATTTCCCTGGATTAACTCTCCGGCAGCCCCTCAGTCGGCGACAGAGGGAGTGGAGCTGCAGGGACCAGCCCCCTGGGCTTTTAGGGCCCCAGCCCGTGCTGAGGGGTGCTGTCTGGGGGAGGGGAAATAAAAAGACCCTCCCCCTCCTCTAGTTTTGCAAACACCGGGGGGGGTCTCAGCCCCCCACTTGGGTCACTGGGATTTTGCCCTCTGCCGCCATCTTCCCCCTGGGCTTAACCCCAGCGCCCGTCCTCCCCGTCCTTGACTGTGCCCCTCTCCACCTGCAGAGCCTGAGGGCAGGGAGAAGGGCACTGGCTTCAGCAAAGAGAACTGCGCATGCTCCATCTCGCCCGCGCATGCTCCGTGCACCCGAGGGCGCGCCGCGGGTGGGTGGGGAAAGGGCTAAAACGCGCCCCCGCTGCCCCTCCCCGCCCTGCGCTCGGGGGCGGGGCCGCACCCGCGAGCCAGGCCCCGCCCCCTCCCCGCCCTCTGCGCGCGCCGCGCGCCCGCTCGCTCCAACCGTCCTAACGGCACCGCCTCGCGCCGGTCGCGCGCGCCACGTCACTTCCGGGTTCTGCGGCGCGCCCCCCCCCCCCCCC
>ML679181.1:4161-15233 GCA_007922305.1 Dermatemys mawii
GCGGGGGGTGGAAACCAAAGGGTTTTCATGGGGGAACATGGGGGTGTGGGAGGGGAGGGGGCAGTTCAGGGTTGTACATCAGAGTGTCTGGGGGAGGGGAACCAGGAGTGTGCACAGGGTCCATGGAGCCAGGGGATGTCCGGGTTTGAGGTTGCCACGGCTGTGAGTGGGGCTGGGGGGGTGTCAATGGGGTGGGGGTTCCATGGCTGTGAGTGGGGCTGGGGGGGGGCGAATGGGGAGGCCGGTGCCACGGCTGTGAGTGGGGCTGGGGGGCTTAGAGGCGTGGTTCCCAGGGCTGTGGATGGGGGTGAGGAATGGGGATAGAGGGTTCCCAGGACCATAGCGGGGGCAGGGAACTGGGACCAGGGGTTACCTGGTCCATGGGGGGAACACCAGGTGGATTCCCAGGACCGGAGGAAGGGGAACTGGTTCCAGGGCCATAGGGAGGGCAGAGGACTGGGGGGATACCAGAGCCATAGGGAATATGGGGGACTCTGGGGGTTCCCAGGGCCATAGGGAGGGCAGAGGACTGGGGAGTTCCCAGGGCCATAGGGAGGGCAGAGGACTAGTGGGGGGTTCCAGGTTAAAAGGGAGGGCAGGGGACTGGGGGGCGGGGTTCCAGGACCATAGGGAGGGAGGAGGACTGGGGGGCTCCCAGGGCCATAGGGAGGGGAGGACTGGGTGGGTCTCAGGAACATAGGGAGGGTGGGGGACTCCGGTGGGGGTGGGGTCCCAGGGCCATAGGTGGAGTGTCTGGGTCTCTAACCTCCCCCCTCCCATCCCCAGGCCCCGTCACCTCCACGCCGCTCAGCACCACCACCACGGTGCGGCCCACCACGATCACCACCACGGCCTCGCCCGCCGCCACCACCACCGTGCGCAGGGCCCCCCTCACCACCCACCCCATCGGCGCCATCAACCAGAAGGGCACCGAGCTGCACCCCGTCACGGCCGCCGCCCCCAGCACCCGCAAGCCCCCCTCCTCCAACCAGCACGTCTCCCCCGAGCTCTTCTGCGAGCCCAAGGAGGTCAGACGGGTCCAGTGGCCGGCCACGCAGCAGGGCATGCTGGTGGAGCGGCCCTGCCCCAAGGGCACCAGAGGTAACGGGCGGCCAGGGGGCAGTGGGATGGAGTGGCAAGGGGCATTGGCCCCCCTCAGAGTCTGCCGGCCAGCAGGGAAGACAAGGAGAGCGGAGTCTAGTGGGTAGAGTGGGGGGGCCTAGGTCCCAGGACTCCTGGGTTCTCTTCCGTCTCTGGGAGGGGAGTGGGCTGCAGCGGTTACAGCGAGGTCCAGGGCCAGGACTCCTGGGTTCTCTCTCCGGCTCTGTCCCTGTTTCACTGAGCTGAGCAGGACGGGGCTGAAAAGTGTGGGGTGGTAATTGATGGAGCCGGTGCGTGGGGTTGGGGGGTGGGGGTCAATGCGTGGGGTTGGGGGGCGCGGGTCAGTGTTGCACAGCCAGAGCCTGTGGCCACCACTCAGCTGCCCTGTCCCCACATCTCGCTGGCTGTGCCCCTGTGTGTTGGAGCAGGGGGTTCCCTGCACTGGGGAGCCAGACTGCGGCACTTATCTACTGTGAGGGGCCACAGTCTGTCTAGGGCTGCGGCCATAACCCAGGGGCTGGTGGGGCGACACCCCTGTTTCTTCTACCTGCTATGGGAGCGCTCCCTCCACTCGTAGCTATAGTAGGGCCTTTATACCCTCTGCCAGCCTGACCCCTAGAGGGCAATGTGGCTACACAAAGAGGGGAACTGCTGACTCTTCAGGCACTGCACCCCCAGAGCAGAGGTCCCCCCAAAGCCCACGTACCCCTTAGGGGGCATGGATGGGCCCTACCTACACTGGAGTATCTGGGGCTGGGCTAGGCTGACAGGGGGCCCCCGGCCATCTCCCTTCTCCCCTTCTCTGGTGCCTCCCGCCTCCCTCTCTGCCCGCAGGAATCGCCTCCTTCCAGTGCCTCCCAGCCCTGGGGATCTGGAACCCGCGCGGCCCCGACCTCAGCAACTGCACCAGCCCCTGGGTCAACCAGGTGGCACAGAAGGTAACAGCTGCCCCCACCTTTCCTCACCCTCCCAGTGCCACGTGCCCCCCATACTCTCCTCTCTGCTTTGGGGGCCATCACTCGTACCCTACAGAGTGGGACCCGGGGCATGGCGTGTACCCTGCAGAGGGTCTCGGGGAGCGTGGTCCGTACCCTATGGGGAAGGATCTGGCAGGTCGCTTGTACCCTGCGGGGGCGGGACAGGAGGCACTCCTACCCTGTGTGGGGAGAACTAGGCCTGGCACCCGGCTCCCCGGGGCTGATGGGGGTCTCTTCCCCCCGTCCCTGCAGATCAAGAGCGGGGAGAACGCGGCCAACATCGCCAGCGAGCTGGCGCGGCACACGCGGGGACCCATCTACGCTGGCGACGTCAGCTCCTCCGTCAAGCTGATGGAGCAGCTGCTGGACATCCTGGATGCCCAGCTGCAGGCACTGCGCCCCATCGAGAGGGAGTCGGCCGGCAAGAACTACAACAAGGTGCTGGCTCCTGGGTTCGATCGCTGACAGTGACCGTGGGCGAGGCGCTGCCACCATTCCGTGACTCAGTTTCCCCATCTGTAAATGAGGCTAATGCTCCCCAGGCAACAGGCCGTAGGAATGCGCCCATGTAGTTTTGCTTCAGGGCACCCAGGCTGTGGGTGCTCTGGCAAGGCCTGTATGGTTAGCCCCCTAAGAGGGAGCCCTGTGGAACCACCCCTGCCCACCCCATATGTCAGGGCATCTCTCACATCCCATCACAAAGAGAAAGGTCCCTTCAGGACATCTGCATCCCAGTCTATTCCTGCATGCCAACCCCTACGGTGTCCCTATGCAGGGCCGTTTCTGTATGAGACCATTCTGACTTAATGGTGTCATCATGATGTACGATGATGTGAGAGGTCTTTGTGATGTCATCACGTGGTGCCATGATGGGCTGGTGCCCGCTAATGATGTCATGACATTCCCCATGACAGGAAGGGCCCTATTTGTTAGGTCATCACATGGCACCGTGACAGAAGGGTGCTCACCTGTGATGTCATCACGTGGTGCCAGGACCGGGGGTGGGGTGGGGTGCTCCTCTATAGTGTCCTCACATGCCATCGGGACATGAGGCTTCCTGCTGGAGCCTCCTATGTTAGGTCACGGTCCGATGATGGGTTTTGTGACACATCACGAGATGAAACATGACGTGGGGACGTTTCTTCCGGACCGTATCCTGCTGAGTCACGATCTGCTGTCCCACCATCGCTGGGGGTCAGCCCGTGGGTCACAGGACGATGCCCTCTCTTCAGGGGGTCACTCTTCTCACCCCCACTGGCAGCCGGCTGGCTTTTGAAAGCCTGGGCCCCCCACTCTCTCAAGGGGTCACAGCTGGAATTGGCGACAGGCTCCATTGCACTCAGCTAGTTACCCAGTGGTCATTGGCTAGTTATCGGCTTGTTACCCAATTGTCATCAGCTAGTTATCAGCTAATTACTGAACAATTATCAGCTAGGTAGCCAGTGGCCATCAGCTAGTTATCAAACAATCGTTGGCTAATTATCAGCTAGTTAGCCAGTGGTTATTGTCTAGTTATTGGTTCATTATTCAGTGGTCATCAGCTAGTTACCCAATGGTCATTGCCTCTAGTTATCAGCTAATTATCCAGTTGTTATCAGTTACCCAATGGTTATTGGCTAGTTATTGACTAGTTACTCAGTGATTAACAGTTAGTTGCCCAATGGTTATTGGCTAGTTACTCAATCATGAACGACTAGTTACCCAATGGTTATTGGCTAGTTATTGGCTAGTTAATCATTAACGGCTAGTTACCCAATGGGTATTGGCTCATTGTCAGCTAGTTACCCAATAGTTATTGACCAGTACCTGTGACTGACCCTGGGGCCTGCAGGGATCTGATGCAGTAAGTGCAGATGTGGCTCTAAGGCCCCAAGGCGGGAGCGTATCCCGGACACTCACAGCCCGGGTCCTCACTGCTGGGCTCTGGCCCTGACCTTTCCTTCTTGTCTGTTCCCCGCTTCCCTCCTGGCTCGGTGTTCGGTGTCTGGCGCCTTCAGATGCACAAGCGAGAGCGGACCTGTAAAGATTACATCAAGGTGAGTGGGGGGCTCCTGGGCTCCCCAACCCTAATCGGCCCTGCAGCTGGCCCCCGAGAAACCCCCACAGATGGGCAATTAGTTACAAGGCTCTTGGCCCTGGGGGTGCCCTGCTTTTACACTGCCTTGCCAGCAACATCATTGATTTCAGGAGGGTTTCTCCAGATTTACACCGGGAACTGAGTGAGGGGTTGGCCACAATGGAGTTACCCTGGATTTACACCAGGTGATGAGAGAGGAATCAGTGACAATGAGTTTACTCCAAATTTACCCCACGGAATGAGAGGGGAATTGTGATGGGGTCCCGGGGTACAACCTGGAACTGTGGGACCACTGTGTCCCCTTAACTCTCCGCCTTGGGCTGTCTCACGCAATGCTAGGCCAGTGAGAAGCAGCAAACCCCTCCAGGCGCTGTGATCATTCAGCCATCAGCATCTGCAGCCCCGCACCCAGCTACATCGCATGAATGCTCCCTGAGACACTCAGGAATCATACAGAGAGAGGCACCTGCCGGTCACCCCAGCCCCTGGCCTTGCACCCCAGAAATATACCATCTTACACGGCTCGAGCCTCCCGTGGATAGTGCAAGCTCACTAGTTAGTTCACCACTCCAACCCAAGGGTAGTGGATCTGCAACAGCCCCTGGGAACCTCAACTGAGATTCCCCCAGCACTTCAACTGAAACCGCACAGTTCTAGGTGAAATCTAAAGCAGATCTGTTATCTCCAGGGAGACCGAGCATGAGTAATTCGAAGGGGCAGGCAGTCTGGGGGGCGAGAGAAGGGGCTGCGGCTGTAGAGGGGAGCTCCCCCGCCTGAGGGAACCCCGGGGTCTGCGTGAGAATCCCCATTGGCTCCCAGCCCCTGCCCCCCTCCCGGGTGTGGGGCCCAGAGCGGGGCTGAGCCACGTCACACCTGCCCCCAGGCTGTGGTGGAGACCGTGGACAATCTGCTGCGGCCGGAGGCGCTGGAGTCGTGGAAGGACATGAACGCCACGGAGCAGGTGCACACAGCCACCATGCTACTCGACATCCTGGAGGAAGGCGCCTTCCTGCTGGCCGACAACGTCAAGGAGCCCGCGCGCTTCGTCACCACCCGGCAGAATGTGGGTGAGTGCCCCTCCTCCCCGCCGCCCGGACACCTGGGTCCTGCAGGGATCAGTGTGGGTAGTGATGTGGGGGGCAGGAATGCTTATCCTGGCCCAAAAAGGCAGCGACCCCAATAATCCCCTTGTATCCCCAGCACCCTGGTCCCCAGAAGGGAAAGCGGATTCTGGGTCAGGCCTTTCACTCGAATGCGTCCTCTAGGGTTAGGGAGGTGGAGGGGCTCCACGGGGCCAATCCTGGCCCACAGCGGCAGAGACCCCAATATCCCCAATACCACTAGGCAGGTGGAGAAGATGAGCTTGGGCCTGGCCTCTTGCCCGGATTCCTGGGTCCTCCGAGGATTGGATCGGGGGGGTGACCCCCTATTCACAGCATGGCAAAGAGGGATCTGGTGGCTGGCTGGGGCAGCTGGTAGTTCTCAGAGCAAACTCCACCCATGTGCAGGACAGACACGTGTGCAATGCGTGCAGGAGGCTGCATGGGCGGGACGTATGCGTGTGCATGTGATGCATGTGTGGGACAGATGCATGTATGGTGCAGATGCGTGTGCAAGATGGATGTGTATGCATGTGATGTGGGTGTGGAGCAGATGTGTGCGCGGGGTAGATATGTGTGCATGCTATGCAGCTGCAGGCTGGATGCGTGTGCATGGTGATGTGTGTGCGGGGTGGATCCGTGTGTGCGCAATGCATGTGCAGGCCGGATCTGTGTGCGTGCAATGCGTGTGTAGGCTGGATCCGTGTGCGTGCGATGCATGTGTGGGGTGGATCTGTGTGCATGTGATGCGTGTGCAGACCAGATGCGTGTGCGGGGTGGATCCGTGTGCGTGTGTGTGGGGGGTGGATCCATGTGCGTGTGATGCGTGTGCAGACCAGATGCGTATGCGGGGTGGATCTGTGTGCGTGCGTGTGCGGGGTAGATCCGTGTGCGTGCGATGCATGTGTGGGGCGGATGCATGTGTGTGCGATGCATGTGAGGCACGGCCGGGCTGCGACGTGGAGGCAGCGCGTGGCCCCCCCTCACGGCTCTCCCCCCGCAGTGCTGGAGGTGACGGTGCTGAACACGGAGGGGCAGGTGCAGGAGCTGGTCTTCCCGCAGGAGTACGCCAGCGAGAACTCCATCCAGCTCTCGGCCAAAACCATCAAGCAGAACAGCCGCAATGGTGAGTGGGGGGGCGCCCTGGGGCAGGTGGGAGACCCCAGGGAGCGGCGCTAACCGCCCCCCTCTCCTCCCCAGGGGTGGTCAAGGTGGTCTTCATCCTCTACAACAACCTGGGCTTCTTCCTCTCCACCGAGAACGCCACCGTCAAGCTGAGCGGGGAGCCGGGCGCCCCCAGCCCTGCCTTGGTCGTCAACTCGCAGGTCATCGCTGCCTCCATCAACAAGGAGTCCAGCCGCGTCTTCCTCATGGACCCTGTCATCTTCACCCTCTCCCACCTGGAGGTGAGACACGCCCCAGCCACTGGGGGGCGCTGGGCTGCCGGGGCGCTGCCTCCACTGCCCTGGCTGTGCCCATACACACCCCATCCTGGCACCAGGGGGCGCTGTGCTGCTGGGGGTGCTGCCCCCAATGCCCTGGCAGGGCCCCATTCCCATAGACACCCCAGCCTGGCACTAGGGGGCGCTGTGCTGCTGGGATGTTGCTCCCAATGCCCTGTCTGTGCCCTGTCCCCAAACACGCCCCAGCCTGGCACCGGGGGCGCTGGGCCGCTAGGGCACTGCCCGCAATGCCCTGGCCGTGCCCCATCCCCATACACGCCCCATCCTGGCACCAGGGGGCGCTGTGCTGCTGGGATGCTCTCAATGAGAATCTGGATACATGAATTCCAGTGTCTCCCTCCATCCTTCTATTCCCCCCTCCCGCCCGTCCCTGGCTGCCCTGTGCTGCTCGCGCTCCCGTCACCCCCGTTGTCACTGACACGTCCCCCACCCCGCGCTGCTCTCCCCAGGCGAAGAACCACTTCAACGCCAACTGCTCCTTCTGGAACTACTCGGAGCGCTCCATGATGGGCTACTGGTCGACGCAGGGCTGCCGCCTGGTGGAGACCAACAAGACCCACACGACCTGCGCCTGCAGCCACCTCACCAACTTCGCCGTGCTCATGGCACACCGCGAGATCGTAAGGGCCGCGGCGCGGGGGCAGGGCGGGCCCCGGGGGCACCTCCTCGCGCGGCCCTCAAGGCGTCGTGCGTCCCCGCCGTGACTGGTCTGTGCGCACTGACCCCCTCTAGTGGCTGGGGGGAGAATAACAGTCTACTGCCCCTTTAGCTCAAGGTCCCAGCCCCAATCCCAGCTGATGGCGCCTGCTGGAGCGTGGGGAGAGGTGTCGGCACGGGGCAAAGAGGGGGAGGGGAGGCGTTGCTGGAGCAATGGCAGAGGTCGGGGGAAGGCATCTTTGAATTTTCCAGGTTAGGAGGGGAGGGATAGATGGGGAGATCCAGGAGAGGAGAGGATCCCTGCTGAGATGGAGGAGGGCGGCCTGGAGGGGAGCACCCCAGGGTGCTGGGGCGCGGTCCGGCTTCAGGCAGGGGCTCCCCTGCAGCGCAGCAGTCCCGGGGGCGCCCGTCCTGACCCCCCCGTCTCCTCCCGCCCCAGTACCAGGGCCGCATCAACGAGCTGCTGCTGTCGGTGATCGCCTGGGTGGGCATCGTCATCTCGCTGGTGTGCCTGGCCATCTGCATCTCCACCTTCTGCTTCCTGCGCGGGCTGCAGACCGACCGCAACACCATCCACAAGAACCTCTGCATCAGCCTCTTCCTCGCCGAGCTCCTCTTCCTCGTCGGCATCGACAAGACGCAGTACGAGGTGGGGACCAGCAGGGGGCGCCCTGCCCTGGCCCGGACAGCCTACCCCAACGTGGCGAGGGGTCCCTGTATAAACAGCCCCCCCACCCCCCGCGTCCCACCCCAGAGGTGGCTGCATCTCTGCCCTGGGCGAGGAAGCCCGGTGCGTATCGCTAACCCCCTTGTCCCTCTTCCCCCTCCCCAGATCGCTTGCCCCATCTTCGCGGGGCTGCTGCATTACTTTTTCCTGGCAGCCTTCTCCTGGATGTGCCTGGAGGGCGTGCACCTCTACCTCATGCTGGTGGAGGTCTTCGAGAGCGAGTACTCCCGCAAGAAGTACTACTACCTGGGCGGGTACTGCTTCCCCGCCCTCGTGGTGGGCATCGCCGCCGCCATCGACTACCGCAGCTACGGCACCGACAAGGCGTGAGTGCCGGGGCTGAGGCGCTGGGGGCGGGGCTAAGGCACTGATAGGACGGGAGTGGGGCTAAGGCACCAATGGGGCATGAATGATAGGATGGGGGCGGGGCTAAGGCAGTGACAAGGTGTGAGTGCCGGGGGCGGGGCTAAGGCACTGATGGGGTGGGAGTGACGAGGTGGGGGTAAGGCACTATGGGGTGGGAGTGACAGGGGTGGGGCTAAGGCACTGATGGGGCGGGAGTTCCAGGGGCGGGGAGAATGCACGGATGGGGTGGGAGTGCCGGGGGCGGGGCTAAGGCACTGATGGGGCGGGAGTGCCGGGGGTGGGGCTAAGGCACTGATGGGGCGGGAGTGCCGGGGGCGGGGCTAAGGCACTGATGGGGTGGGAGTGGGACTTAGGCAGTAATGGGCTATGAGCGGCGGAGGGTGGGGCTATGGCACAGAGAAGGTGTGAGTGCTAGTGGGCGGGGCATGGGTGCCCAGATGGGCGGGGCTATGACACCAACGGGGGGGGAGTTTTAAGCATTTTTAAACTTGTGCCTTTTTCATTGAATTCCCATTTCCAGCCCAAGGCAGCTTGGCACAAATCCCGAGTTAAACGGGACGCTGGTGAATAAGAAACGCGTCATTCACCATTTTCTAACATCGTACGAAAACGTACAAACCAGAGTCTAACGAGACGCACGTGATGCTATAGACTTTCTTAAACAAATTCGACTAAATTGAGCAAATCGTCCTGCTTAGCCAGCCCAGTGGAGTGGGACAGATACAGTTAGATGCAAACCCACACGTGTTAAGTGTTTCCGTCCAATGAGTCTTCACCGTCCTTTAGGAAAATACCGAAAAAGTGCAAACCCATATGCCCTGGTCAGAGTCAGGGCGCTGGCATTGACGTGGGGTGAGTGCTGAGGCGTATGGGGGAAATCCAGAGAGGTCCTTGTGCCCCATAGCTGTTGGGTGCACTTCTCTAGCAGCCCCAGAAGGGGTGAGGAAGATTTGGGTGTCCTCCCCCATGGGAGGACAAGTCAACTTGTGTGTAGCTAACACGCCCTCCCCCTCTTCCCACAGCTGCTGGCTCCGAGTGGACAATTACTTCATCTGGAGCTTCATCGGCCCTGTCTCCTTGATCATCGTGGTGAGTCCGGGGGTGCTGTGGGGGGAGCGCAGAGATGTCCCAGCACCCTCAGTGTGAGAGGCTGCTCCCCCGGCCTCAGGCAACCCCCCAGGAAGGGATCAGCGTCATTGTCCCCGCTGCCAAGGCGAGGATAGAACCCAGGAGTCCTGGCTCCCAGCCCTACCTGCTGTAACCACTAGACCCCACTCCCCTCCCACAGCCAGGGGCTAGAACCCTAAAGTCCCAGCCCCTCCCGCCAGCTCCGGCCACTGGCCCCTCACCCAGCAGGGAGCGCTGTCACCTAAGTCGAACCCCAACACCCCAGCCCAGAGCTCTTAGTCAATTTGCCCTGGATCTGACCTGCCCCTGGGTAAAGCCCCTCCCAGAACCTGCTAACCCCAGCATGGGGAATAAGTGGCCAGTGGAGCCATTTACTGGCTCATAGAAATGAGCCTCAGACAAACGGCAAAAGAAACCTTCCTACAGTCCTTCTCAGAGTGGGGCAGAGGGGTCTGGGGGAGGGGGGCAGAGACACAGCCCCTCCCAATGTGGGACAGGTGGGGGAGGGATTGTACGAGTGGTTGGGGGAGAGGAGGCCTCGCAGCCAGCAGGGTTGAGGGGCAGGGGAAGAGGTGCAGGGGGCAGGGGAAGAGGGGCAGGGGACAGGGGAAGAAGGGCGGGGAAGAGGGGCAGGGGCCAGAGGAAGAGGGGCAGGGAGCGGGGGAAGAGGGGCAGAGAAGAGGGGCAGGGGGCAGAGGAAGAGGGGCAGGGAGCGGGGGAAGAGGGAGCGGGGGGAAGAGGGGCAGGGGGCGGGGGAAGAGGGGCGGGGGACAGGGGCCGTGCGGATCGGGGGTCTCATGGCTGCCCTGCCCCCAGGTCAACCTGCTCTTCCTCACGATCACGCTGCACAAGACGAGCCGCAGCTCGGCCGTGCTCAAGCCCGACTCCAGCCGCCTGGACAGCATCAAGTGAGTGAGGCCAGGTCGGCAGGCCCTGGGGTCCCCCCGCCGACACCCCCGCCCCCAGGAGGAGCTGGGGACACGCTGCACTGGCCACAGCCCCAGCTGGACAGGGCACGGGTGACCCCCAAGGTAGCTGCAGCTCAGCGCCAGGCGAGGGGTCCCTGTATGAACAGCCCCCATGTTCCCCCCCCAGGGGTGGCTGCACCTCAGTGCCGGGTGAGGGGTCCCTGTATAACCAGCCCCCATGCCCCACCCCAGAGGTGGCTGCATTTCAGCGCTGGGCGACATCTTTGGAGGATGCCCTGGGTAAACCTCCGGGTGTCTCCCCTGCAGGTCCTGGGCACTGGGCGCCATCGCTCTCCTCTTCCTCTTGGGACTCACCTGGGCCTTCGGCCTCCTCTTCATCAACAAGGAGTCCATCGTCATGGCCTATCTCTTCACCACCTTCAACGCCTTCCAGGGCATGTTCATCTTCGTCTTCCACTGTGCCCTGCAGAAGAAGGTCAGGCAGAGCCCTCGGCCAGGAGAGGGGCACGGGCAGAGCAGAGGGGAGCCCAAGGCTGGGCTAGCAGGG